>OZ036003.1:3688489-3775989 GCA_964035015.1 Corallium rubrum
TATAAACTATCCCTTTAACCCTTTCTTGTCCGAATTGGTCTTTAGTATTTTATTCTGGCTAACGCCAGACGATTTTATTCACCTCTGGGGAAGCCCCCGGACAGGAATGAGTTATAAACTATCCCTTTAACCCTTTCTTGTCCGAATTGCTCTTTAGTATTTTATTCTGGCTAACGCCAGACGATTTTATTCACCTCTGGGGAAGCCCCCGGACAGGAATGAGTTATAAACTATCCCTTTAACCCTTTCTTGTCCGAATTGCTCTTTAGTATTTTATTCTGGCTAACGCCAGACGATTTTATTCACCTCTGGGGAAGCCCCCGGACAGGAATGAGTTATAAACTATCCCTTTAACCCTTTCTTGTCCGAATTGCTCTTTAGTATTTTATTCTGGCTAACGCCAGACGATTTTATTCACCTCTGGGGAAGCCCCCGGACAGGAATGAGTTATAAACTATCCCTTTAACCCTTTCTTGTCCGAATTGCTCTTTAGTATTTTATTCTGGCTAACGCCAGACGATTTTATTCACCTCTGGGGAAGCCCCCGGACAGGAATGAGTTATAAACTATCCCTTTAACCCTTTCTTGTCCGAATTGCTCTTTAGTATTTTATTCTGGCTAACGCCAGACGATTTTATTCACCTCTGGGGAAGCCCCCGGACAGGAATGAGTTATAAACTATCCCTTTAACCCTTTCTTGTCCGAATTGCTCTTTAGTATTTTATTCTGGCTAACGCCAGACGATTTTATTCACCTCTGGGGAAGCCCCCGGACAGGAATGAGTTATAAACTATCCCTTTAACCCTTTCTTGTCCGAATTGCTCTTTAGTATTTTATTCTGGCTAACGCCAGACGATTTTATTCACCTCTGGGGAAGCCCCCGGACAGGAATGAGTTATAAACTATCCCTTTAACCCTTTCTTGTCCGAATTGCTCTTTAGTATTTTATTCTGGCTAACGCCAGACGATTTTATTCACCTCTGGGGAAGCCCCCGGACAGGAATGAGTTATAAACTATCCCTTTAACCCTTTCTTGTCCGAATTGGTCTTTAGTATTTTATTCTGGCTAACGGCAGACGATTTTATTCACCTCTGGGGAAGCCCCCGGACAGGAATGAGTTATAAACTATCCCTTTAACCCTTTCTTGTCCGAATTGCTCTTTAGTATTTTATTCTGGCTAACGCCAGACGATTTTATTCACCTCTGGGGAAGCCCCCGGACAGGAATGAGTTATAAACTATCCCTTTAACCCTTTCTTGTCCGAATTGGTCTTTAGTATTTTATTCTGGCTAACGCCAGACGATTTTATTCACCTCTGGGGAAGCCCCCGGACAGGAATGAGTTATAAACTATCCCTTTAACCCTTTCTTGTCCGAATTGGTCTTTAGTATTTTATTCTGGCTAACGCCAGACGATTTTATTCACCTCTGGGGAAGCCCCCGGACAGGAATGAGTTATAAACTATCCCTTTAACCCTTTCTTGTCCGAATTGGTCTTTAGTATTTTATTCTGGCTAACGCCAGACGATTTTATTCACCTCTGGGGAAGCCCCGGACAGGAATGAGTTATAAACTATCCCTTTAACCCTTTCTTGTCCGAATTGGTCTTTAGTATTTTATTCTGGCTAACGCCAGACGATTTTATTCACCTCTGGGGAAGCCCCCGGACAGGAATGAGTTATAAAGTATCCCTTTCTTGTCCGAATTGGTCTTTAGTATTTTATTCTGGCTAACGCCAGACGATTTTATTCACCTCTGGGGAAGCCCCGGACAGGAATGAGTTATAAACTATCCCTTTAACCCTTTCTTGTCCGAATTGCTCTTTAGTATTTTATTCTGGCTAACGCCAGACGATTTTATTCACCTCTGGGGAAGCCCCCGGACAGGAATGAGTTATAAACTATCCCTTTAACCCTTTCTTGTCCGAATTGCTCTTTAGTATTTTATTCTGGCTAACGGCAGACGATTTTATTCACCTCTGGGGAAGCCCCCGGACAGGAATGAGTTATAAACTATCCCTTTAACCCTTTCTTGTCCGAATTGGTCTTTAGTATTTTATTCTGGCTAACGCCAGACGATTTTATTCACCTCTGGGGAAGCCCCCGGACAGGAATGAGTTATAAACTATCCCTTTAACCCTTTCTTTTCCGAATTGGTCTTTAGTATTTTATTCTGGCTAACGCCAGACGATTTTATTCACCTCTGGGGAAGCCCCCGGACAGGAATGAGTTATAAATTATCCCTTTAACCCTTTCTTGTCCGAATTGGTCTTTAGTATTTTATTCTGGCTAACGCCAGACGATTTTATTCACCTCTGGGGAATCCCCCGGACAGGAATGAGTTATAAACTATCCCCTTAACCCTTTCTTGTCAGAATTGGTCTTTAGTATTTTATTCTGGCTAACGCCAGACGATTTTATTCACCTCTGGGGAATCCCCCGGACAGGAATGAGTTATAAACTATCCCTTTCTTGTCCGAATTGGTCTTTAGTATTTTGTTCTGGCTAACGCCAGACGATTTTATTCACCTCTGGGGAAGCCCCCGGACAGGAATGAGTTATAAACTATCCCTTTAACCCTTTCTTGTCCGAATTGCTCTTTAGTATTTTATTCTGGCTAACGCCAGACGATTTTATTCACCTCTGGGGAAGCCCCCGGACAGGAATGAGTTATAAACTATCCCTTTAACCCTTTCTTGTCCGAATTGCTCTTTAGTATTTTATTCTGGCTAACGCCAGACGATTTTATTCACCTCTGGGGAAGCCCCCGGACAGGAATGAGTTATAAACTATCCCTTTAACCCTTTCTTGTCCGAATTGCTCTTTAGTATTTTATTCTGGCTAACGCCAGACGATTTTATTCACCTCTGGGGAAGCCCCCGGACAGGAATGAGTTATAAACTATCCCTTTAACCCTTTCTTGTCCGAATTGGTCTTTAGTATTTTATTCTGGCTAACGCCAGACGATTTTATTCACCTCTGGGGAATCCCCCGGACAGGAATGAGTTATAAACTATCCCTTTCTTGTCCGAATTGGTCTTTAGTATTTTGTTCTGGCTAACGCCAGACGATTTTATTCACCTCTGGGGAAGCCCCGGACAGGAATGAGTTATAAACTATCCCTTTAACCCTTTCTTGTCCGAATTGCTCTTTAGTATTTTATTCTGGCTAACGCCAGACGATTTTATTCACCTCTGGGGAAGCCCCCGGACAGGAATGAGTTATAAACTATCCCTTTAACCCTTTCTTGTCCGAATTGCTCTTTAGTATTTTATTCTGGCTAACGCCAGACGATTTTATTCACCTCTGGGGAAGCCCCCGGACAGGAATGAGTTATAAACTATCCCTTTAACCCTTTCTTGTCCGAATTGCTCTTTAGTATTTTATTCTGGCTAACGCCAGACGATTTTATTCACCTCTGGGGAAGCCCCCGGACAGGAATGAGTTATAAACTATCCCTTTAACCCTTTCTTGTCCGAATTGCTCTTTAGTATTTTATTCTGGCTAACGCCAGACGATTTTATTCACCTCTGGGGAAGCCCCCGGACAGGAATGAGTTATAAACTATCCCTTTAACCCTTTCTTGTCCGAATTGCTCTTTAGTATTTTATTCTGGCTAACGCCAGACGATTTTATTCACCTCTGGGGAAGCCCCCGGACAGGAATGAGTTATAAACTATCCCTTTAACCCTTTCTTGTCCGAATTGGTCTTTAGTATTTTATTCTGGCTAACGCCAGACGATTTTATTCACCTCTGGGGAAGCCCCCGGACAGGAATGAGTTATAAACTATCCCTTTAACCCTTTCTTGTCCGAATTGGTCTTTAGTATTTTATTCTGGCTAACGCCAGACGATTTTATTCACCTCTGGGGAAGCCCCCGGACAGGAATGAGTTATAAACTATCCCTTTAACCCTTTCTTGTCCGAATTGCTCTTTAGTATTTTATTCTGGCTAACGCCAGACGATTTTATTCACCTCTGGGGAAGCCCCCGGACAGGAATGAGTTATAAACTATCCCTTTAACCCTTTCTTGTCCGAATTGCTCTTTAGTATTTTATTCTGGCTAACGCCAGACGATTTTATTCACCTCTGGGGAAGCCCCCGGACAGGAATGAGTTATAAACTATCCCTTTAACCCTTTCTTGTCCGAATTGCTCTTTAGTATTTTATTCTGGCTAACGCCAGACGATTTTATTCACCTCTGGGGAAGCCCCCGGACAGGAATGAGTTATAAACTATCCCTTTCTTGTCCGAATTGGTCTTTAGTATTTTATTCTGGCTAACGCCAGACGATTTTATTCACCTCTGGGGAAGCCCCCGGACAGGAATGAGTTATAAACTATCCCTTTCTTGTCCGAATTGGTCTTTAGTATTTTATTCTGGCTAACGCCAGACGATTTTATTCACCTCTGGGGAAGCCCCCGGACAGGAATGAGTTATAAACTATCCCTTTAACCCTTTCTTGTCCGAATTGGTCTTTAGTATTTTATTCTGGCTAACGCCAGACGATTTTATTCACCTCTGGGGAAGCCCCCGGACAGGAATGAGTTATAAACTATCCCTTTAACCCTTTCTTGTCCGAATTGGTCTTTAGTATTTTATTCTGGCTAACGCCAGACGATTTTATTCACCTCTGGGGAAGCCCCCGGACAGGAATGAGTTATAAACTATCCCTTTAACCCTTTCTTGTCCGAATTGCTCTTTAGTATTTTATTCTGGCTAACGCCAGACGATTTTATTCACCTCTGGGGAAGCCCCCGGACAGGAATGAGTTATAAACTATCCCTTTAACCCTTTCTTGTCCGAATTGCTCTTTAGTATTTTATTCTGGCTAACGCCAGACGATTTTATTCACCTCTGGGGAAGCCCCCGGACAGGAATGAGTTATAAACTATCCCTTTAACCCTTTCTTGTCAGAATTGCTCTTTAGTATTTTATTCTGGCTAACGCCAGACGATTTTATTCACCTCTGGGGACGCCCCCGGACAGGAATGAGTTATAAACTATCCCTTTAACCCTTTCTTGTCGAATTGGCTCTTTAGTATTTTATTCTGGCTAACGCCAGACGATTTTATTCACCTCTGGGGAAGCCCCGGACAGGAATGAGTTATAAACTATCCCTTTAACCCTTTCTTGTCGAATTGGTCTTTAGTATTTTATTCTGGCTAACGCCAGACGATTTTATTCACCTCTGGGGAAGCCCCCGGACAGGAATGAGTTATAAACTATCCCTTTAACCCTTTCTTGTCCGAATTGGTCTTTAGTATTTTGTTCTGGCTAACGCCAGACGATTTTATTCACCTCTGGGGAAGCCCCCGGACAGGAATGAGTTATAAACTATCCCTTTAACCCTTTCTTGTCCGAATTGCTCTTTAGTATTTTATTCTGGCTAACGCCAGACGATTTTATTCACCTCTGGGGAAGCCCCCGGACAGGAATGAGTTATAAACTATCCCTTTAACCCTTTCTTGTCCGAATTGCTCTTTAGTATTTTATTCTGGCTAACGCCAGACGATTTTATTCACCTCTGGGGAAGCCCCCGGACAGGAATGAGTTATAAACTATCCCTTTAACCCTTTCTTGTCCGAATTGGTCTTTAGTATTTTATCCTGGCTAACGCCAGACGATTTTATTCACCTCTGGGGAAGCCCCCGGACAGGAATGAGTTATAAACTATCCCTTTAACCCTTTCTTGTCCGAATTGCTCTTTAGTATTTTATTCTGGCTAACGCCAGACGATTTTATTCACCTCTGGGGAAGCCCCCGGACAGGAATGAGTTATAAACTATCCCTTTAACCCTTTCTTGTCCGAATTGCTCTTTAGTATTTTATTCTGGCTAACGCCAGACGATTTTATTCACCTCTGGGGAAGCCCCCGGACAGGAATGAGTTATAAACTATCCCTTTAACCCTTTCTTGTCCGAATTGCTCTTTAGTATTTTATTCTGGCTAACGCCAGACGATTTTATTCACCTCTGGGGAAGCCCCCGGACAGGAATGAGTTATAAACTATCCCTTTAACCCTTTCTTGTCAGAATTGGCCTTTAGTATTTTATTCTGGCTAACGCCAGACGATTTTATTCACCTCTGGGGAAGCCCCGGACAGGAATGAGTTATAAACTATCCCTTTAACCCTTTCTTGTCCGAATTGGTCTTTAGTATTTTATTCTGGCTAACGCCAGACGATTTTATTCACCTCTGGGGAAGCCCCGGACAGGAATGAGTTATAAACTATCCCTTTAACCCTTTCTTGTCCGAATTGGTCTTTAGTATTTTATTCTGGCTAACGCCAGACGATTTTATTCACCTCTGGGGAAGCCCCCGGACAGGAATGAGTTATAAACTATCCCTTTAACCCTTTCTTGTCCGAATTGCTCTTTAGTATTTTATTCTGGCTAACGCCAGACGATTTTATTCACCTCTGGGGAAGCCCCCGGACAGGAATGAGTTATAAACTATCCCTTTAACCCTTTCTTGTCCGAATTGCTCTTTAGTATTTTATTCTGGCTAACGCCAGACGATTTTATTCACCTCTGGGGAAGCCCCGGACAGGAATGAGTTATAAACTATCCCTTTAACCCTTTCTTGTCCGAATTGCTCTTTAGTATTTTATTCTGGCTAACGCCAGACGATTTTATTCACCTCTGGGGAAGCCCCCGGACAGGAATGAGTTATAAACTATCCCTTTAACCCTTTCTTGTCCGAATTGCTCTTTAGTATTTTATTCTGGCTAACGCCAGACGATTTTATTCACCTCTGGGGAAGCCCCCGGACAGGAATGAGTTATAAACTATCCCTTTAACCCTTTCTTGTCCGAATTGCTCTTTAGTATTTTATTCTGGCTAACGCCAGACGATTTTATTCACCTCTGGGGAAGCCCCCGGACAGGAATGAGTTATAAACTATCCCTTTAACCCTTTCTTGTCCGAATTGCTCTTTAGTATTTTATTCTGGCTAACGCCAGACGATTTTATTCACCTCTGGGGAAGCCCCCGGACAGGAATGAGTTATAAACTATCCCTTTAACCCTTTCTTGTCCGAATTGCTCTTTAGTATTTTATTCTGGCTAACGCCAGACGATTTTATTCACCTCTGGGGAAGCCCCCGGACAGGAATGAGTTATAAACTATCCCTTTAACCCTTTCTTGTCCGAATTGCTCTTTAGTATTTTATTCTGGCTAACGCCAGACGATTTTATTCACCTCTGGGGAAGCCCCCGGACAGGAATGAGTTATAAACTATCCCTTTAACCCTTTCTTGTCCGAATTGGTCTTTAGTATTTTATTCTGGCTAACGCCAGACGATTTTATTCACCTCTGGGGAAGCCCCCGGACAGGAATGAGTTATAAACTATCCCTTTAACCCTTTCTTGTCCGAATTGCTCTTTAGTATTTTATTCTGGCTAACGCCAGACGATTTTATTCACCTCTGGGGAAGCCCCCGGACAGGAATGAGTTATAAACTATCCCTTTAACCCTTTCTTGTCCGAATTGGTCTTTAGTATTTTATTCTGGCTAACGCCAGACGATTTTATTCACCTCTGGGGAAGCCCCCGGACAGGAATGAGTTATAAACTATCCCTTTAACTCTTTCTTGTCCGAATTGGTCTTTAGTATTTTATTCTGGCTAACGCCAGACGATTTTATTCACCTCTGGGGAAGCCCCCGGACAGGAATGAGTTATAAACTATCCCTTTAACCCTTTCTTGTCCGAATTGGTCTTTAGTATTTTATTCTGGCTAACGCCAGACGATTTTATTCACCTCTGGGGAAGCCCCCGGACAGGAATGAGTTATAAATTATCCCTTTAACCCTTTCTTGTCCGAATTGGTCTTTAGTATTTTATTCTGGCTAACGCCAGACGATTTTATTCACCTCTGGGGAAGCCCCCGGACAGGAATGAGTTATAAACTATCCCTTTAACCCTTTCTTGTCCGAATTGGTCTTTAGTATTTTATTCTGGCTAACGCCAGACGATTTTATTCACCTCTGGGGAAGCCCCCGGACAGGAATGAGTTATAAATTATCCCTTTAACCCTTTCTTGTCCGAATTGGTCTTTAGTATTTTATTCTGGCTAACGCCAGACGATTTTATTCACCTCTGGGGAAGCCCCCGGACAGGAATGAGTTATAAACTATCCCTTTAACTCTTTCTTGTCCGAATTGGTCTTTAGTATTTTATTCTGGCTAACGCCAGACGATTTTATTCACCTCTGGGGAAGCCCCCGGACAGGAATGAGTTATAAACTATCCCTTTATAAACTATCCCTTTAACTCTTTCTTGTCCGAATTGGTCTTTAGTATTTTATTCTGGCTAACGCCAGACGATTTTATTCACCTCTGGGGAAGCCCCCGGACAGGAATGAGTTATAAACTATCCCTTTAACCCTTTCTTGTCCGAATTGGTCTTTAGTATTTTATTCTGGCTAACGCCAGACGATTTTATTCACCTCTGGGGAAGCCCCCGGACAGGAATGAGTTATAAAGTATCCCTTTCTTGTCCGAATTGGTCTTTAGTATTTTATTCTGGCTAACGCCAGACGATTTTATTCACCTCTGGGGAAGCCCCCGGACAGGAATGAGTTATAAACTATCCCTTTAACCCTTTCTTGTCCGAATTGGTCTTTAGTATTTTATTCTGGCTAACGCCAGACGATTTTATTCACCTCTGGGGAAGCCCCCGGACAGGAATGAGTTATAAACTATCCCTTTAACCCTTTCTTGTCCGAATTGCTCTTTAGTATTTTATTCTGGCTAACGCCAGACGATTTTATTCACATCTGGGGAAGCCCCCGGACAGGAATGAGTTATAAACTATACCTTTAACCCTTTCTTGTCCGAATTGCTCTTTAGTATTTTATTCTGGCTAACGCCAGACGATTTTATTCACCTCTGGGGAAGCCCCCGGACAGGAATGAGTTATAAACTATCCCTTTAACCCTTTCTTGTCCGAATTGCTCTTTAGTATTTTATTCTGGCTAACGCCAGACGATTTTATTCACCTCTGGGGAAGCCCCCGGACAGGAATGAGTTATAAACTATCCCTTTAACCCTTTCTTGTCAGAATTGGTCTTTAGTATTTTATTCTGGCTAACGCCAGACGATTTTATTCACCTCTGGGGAATCCCCCGGACAGGAATGAGTTATAAACTATCCCCTTAACCCTTTCTTGTCAGAATTGGTCTTTAGTATTTTATTCTGGCTAACGCCAGACGATTTTATTCACCTCTGGGGAATCCCCCGGACAGGAATGAGTTATAAACTATCCCTTTCTTGTCCGAATTGGTCTTTAGTATTTTATTCTGGCCAACGCCAGACGATTTTATTCACCTCTGGGGAAGCCCCCGGACAGGAATGAGTTATAAACTATCCCTTTAACCCTTTCTTGTCCGAATTACTCTTTAGTATTTTATTCTGGCTAACGCCAGACGATTTTATTCACCTCTGGGGAAGCCCCCGGACAGGAATGAGTTATAAACTATCCCTTTAACCCTTTCTTGTCCGAATTGCTCTTTAGTATTTTATTCTGGCTAACGCCAGACGATTTTATTCACCTCTGGGGAAGCCCCCGGACAGGAATGAGTTATAAACTATCCCTTTAACCCTTTCTTGTCCGAATTGCTCTTTAGTATTTTATTCTGGCTAACGCCAGACGATTTTATTCACCTCTGGGGAAGCCCCCGGACAGGAATGAGTTATAAAGTATCCCTTTCTTGTCCGAATTGGTCTTTAGTATTTTATTCTGGCTAACGCCAGACGATTTTATTCACCTCTGGGGCAGCCCCCGGACAGGAATGAGTTATAAAGTATCCCTTTAACCCTTTCTTGTCCGAATTGGTCTTTAGTAATTTATTCTGGCTAACGCCAGACGATTTTATTCACCTCTGGGGAAGCCCCCGGACAGGAATGAGTTATAAAGTATCCCTTTAACCCTTTCTTGGCCGAATTGGTCTTTAGTAGTTTATTCTGGCTAACGCCAGACGATTTTATTCACCTCTGGGGAAGCCCCCGGACAGGAATGAGTTATAAATTATCCCTTTAACCCTTTCTTGTCCGAATTGGTCTTTAGTATTTTATTCTGGCTAACGCCAGACGATTTTATTCACCTCTGGGGAAGCCCCCGGACAGGAATGAGTTATAAACTATCCCTTTAACCCTTGTCCGAATTGCTCTTTAGTATTTTATTCTGGCTAACGCCAGACGATTTTATTCACCTCTGGGGAAGCCCCCGGACAGGAATGAGTTATAAACTATCCCTTTAACCCTTTCTTGTCCGAATTGCTCTTTAGTATTTTATTCTGGCTAACGCCAGACGATTTTATTCACCTCTGGGGAAGCCCCCGGACAGGAATGAGTTATAAACTATCCCTTTAACCCTTTCTTGTCCGAATTGCTCTTTAGTATTTTATTCTGGCTAACGCCAGACGATTTTATTCACCTCTGGGGAAGCCCCCGGACAGGAATGAGTTATAAACTATCCCTTTAACCCTTTCTTGTCCGAATTGCTCTTTAGTATTTTATTCTGGCTAACGCCAGACGATTTTATTCACCTCTGGGGAAGCCCCCGGACAGGAATGAGTTATAAACTATCCCTTTAACCCTTTCTTGTCCGAATTGCTCTTTAGTATTTTATTCTGGCTAACGCCAGACGATTTTATTCACCTCTGGGGAAGCCCCCGGACAGGAATGAGTTATAAACTATCCCTTTCTTGTCCGAATTGGCCTTTAGTAATTTATTCTGGCTAACGCCAGACGATTTTATTCACCTCTGGGGAAGCCCCCGGACAGGAATGAGTTATAAACTATCCCTTTAACCCTTTCTTGTCCGAATTGGTCTTTAGTATTTTATTCTGGCTAACGCCAGACGATTTTATTCACCTCTGGGGAAGCCCCCGGACAGGAATGAGTTATAAACTATCCTTTAACCCTTTCTTGTCCGAATTGCTCTTTAGTATTTTATTCTGGCTAACGCCAGACGATTTTATTCACCTCTGGGGAAGCCCCCGGACAGGAATGAGTTATAAACTATCCCTTTAACCCTTTCTTGTCCGAATTGCTCTTTAGTATTTTATTCTGGCTAACGCCAGACGATTTTATTCACCTCTGGGGAAGCCCCCGGACAGGAATGAGTTATAAACTATCCCTTTAACCCTTTCTTGTCCGAATTGCTCTTTAGTATTTTATTCTGGCTAACGCCAGACGATTTTATTCACCTCTGGGGAAGCCCCCGGACAGGAATGAGTTATAAACTATCCCTTTAACCCTTTCTTGTCCGAATTGCTCTTTAGTATTTTATTCTGGCTAACGCCAGACGATTTTATTCACCTCTGGGGAAGCCCCCGGACAGGAATGAGTTATAAACTATCCCTTTAACCCTTTCTTGTCCGAATTGCTCTTTAGTATTTTATTCTGGCTAACGCCAGACGATTTTATTCACCTCTGGGGAAGCCCCCGGACAGGAATGAGTTATAAACTATCCCTTTAACCCTTTCTTGTCCGAATTGCTCTTTAGTATTTTATTCTGGCTAACGCCAGACGATTTTATTCACCTCTGGGGAAGCCCCCGGACAGGAATGAGTTATAAACTATCCCTTTAACCCTTTCTTGTCCGAATTGCTCTTTAGTATTTTATTCTGGCTAACGCCAGACGATTTTATTCACCTCTGGGGAAGCCCCCGGACAGGAATGAGTTATAAACTATCCCTTTCAACCCTTTCTTGTCCGAATTGCTCTTTAGTATTTTATTCTGGCTAACGCCAGACGATTTTATTCACCTCTGGGGAAGCCCCCGGACAGGAATGAGTTATAAACTATCCCTTTAACCCTTTCTTGTCCGAATTGATCTTTAGTATTTTATTCTGGCTAACGCCAGACGATTTTATTCACCACTGGGGAAGCCCCCGGACAGGAATGAGATATTATAAACTATCCCTTTAACCCTTTCTTGTCCGAATTGGTCTTTAGTATTTTATTCTGGCTAACGCCAGACGATTTTATTCACCTCTGGGGAAGCCCCCGGACAGGAATGAGATATTATAAACTATCCCTTTAACCCTTTCTTGTCCGAATTGGTCTTTAGTATTTTATTCTGGCTAACGCCAGACGATTTTATTCACCTCTGGGGGAAGCCCCCGGACAGGAATGAGTTATAAACTATCCCTTTAACCCTTTCTTGTCCGAATTGGTCTTTAGTATTTTATTCTGGCTAACGCCAGACGATTTTATTCACCTCTGGGGAAGCCCCCGGACAGGAATGAGATATTATAAACTATCCCTTTAACCCTTTCTTGTCCGAATTGGTCTTTAGTATTTTATTCTGGCTAACGCCAGACGATTTTATTCACCTCTGGGGAAGCCCCCGGACAGGAATGAGTTATAAACTATCCCTTTCTTGTCCGAATTGGTCTTTAGTATTTTATTCTGGCTAACGCCAGACGATTTTATTCACCTCTGGGGAAGCCCCCGGACAGGAATGAGTTATAAACTATCCCTTTCTTGTCCGAATTGGTCTTTAGTATTTTATTCTGGCTAACGCCAGACGATTTTATTCACCTCTGGGGAAGCCCCCGGACAGGAATGAGTTATAAACTATCCCTTTAACCCTTTCTTGTCCGAATTGGTCTTTAGTATTTTATTCTGGCTAACGCCAGACGATTTTATTCACCTCTGGGGAAGCCCCCGGACAGGAATGAGTTATAAACTATCCCTTTAACCCTTTCTTGTCCGAATTGCTCTTTAGTATTTTATTCTGGCTAACGCCAGACGATTTTATTCACCTCTGGGGAAGCCCCCGGACAGGAATGAGTTATAAACTATCCCTTTAACCCTTTCTTGTCCGAATTGCTCTTTAGTATTTTATTCTGGCTAACGCCAGACGATTTTATTCACCTCTGGGGAAGCCCCCGGACAGGAATGAGTTATAAACTATCCCTTTAACCCTTTCTTGTCAGAATTGGTCTTTAGTATTTTATTCTGGCTAACGCCAGACGATTTTATTCACCTCTGGGGAAGCCCCCGGACAGGAATGAGTTATAAACTATCCCTTTAACCCTTTCTTGTCAGAATTGGTCTTTAGTATTTTATTCTGGCTAACGCCAGACGATTTTATTCACCTCTGGGGAATCCCCCGGACAGGAATGAGTTATAAACTATCCCCTTAACCCTTTCTTGTCAGAATTGGTCTTTAGTATTTTATTCTGGCTAACGCCAGACGATTTTATTCACCTCTGGGGAAGCCCCCGGACAGGAATGAGTTATAAACTATCCCTTTAACCCTTTCTTGTCCGAATTGGTCTTTAGTATTTTATTCTGGCTAACGCCAGACGATTTTATTCACCTCTGGGGAAGCCCCCGGACAGGAATGAGTTATAAACTATCCCTTTAACCCTTTCTTGTCCGAATTGCTCTTTAGTATTTTATTCTGGCTAACGCCAGACGATTTTATTCACCTCTGGGGAAGCCCCCGGACAGGAATGAGTTATAAACTATCCCTTTAACCCTTTCTTGTCCGAATTGCTCTTTAGTATTTTATTCTGGCTAACGCCAGACGATTTTATTCACCTCTGGGGAAGCCCCCGGACAGGAATGAGTTATAAACTATCCCTTTAACCCTTTCTTGTCCGAATTGCTCTTTAGTATTTTATTCTGGCTAACGCCAGACGATTTTATTCACCTCTGGGGAAGCCCCCGGACAGGAATGAGTTATAAACTATCCCTTTAACCCTTTCTTGTCCGAATTGCTCTTTAGTATTTTATTCTGGCTAACGCCAGACGATTTTATTCACCTCTGGGGAAGCCCCCGGACAGGAATGAGTTATAAACTATCCCTTTAACCCTTTCTTGTCCGAATTGCTCTTTAGTATTTTATTCTGGCTAACGCCAGACGATTTTATTCACCACTGGGGAAGCCCCCGGACAGGAATGAGTTATAAACTATCCCTTTAACCCTTTCTTGTCCGAATTGGTCATTAGTATTTTATTCTGGCTAACGCCAGACGATTTTATTCACCTCTGGGGAAGCCCCCGGACAGGAATGAGTTATAAACTATCCCTTTAACCCTTTCTTGTCCGAATTGCTCTTTAGTATTTTATTCTGGCTAACGCCAGACGATTTTATTCACCTCTGGGGAAGCCCCCGGACAGGAAAGAGTTATAAACTATCCCTTTAAACCTTTCTTGTCCGAATTGCTGTTTAGTATTTTATTCTGGCTAACGCCAGACGATTTTATTCACCACTGGGGAAGCCCCCGGACAGGAATGAGATATTATAAACTATCCCTTTAACCCTTTCTTGTCCGAATTGGTCTTTAGTATTTTATTCTGGCTAACGCCAGACGATTTTATTCACCTCTGGGGAAGCCCCCGGACAGGAATGAGTTATAAACTATCCCTTTAACCCTTTCTTGTCCGAATTGGTCTTTAGTATTTTATTCTGGCTAACGCCAGACGATTTTATTCACCTCTGGGGAAGCCCCCGGACACGAATGAGTTATTATAAACTATCCCTTTAACCCTTTCTTGTCCGAATTGGTCTTTAGTATTTTATTCTGGCTAACGCCAGACGATTTTATTCACCTCTGGGGAAGCCCCCGGACAGGAATGAGTTATAAACTATCCCTTTAACCCTTTCTTGTCCGAATTGGTCTTTAGTATTTTATTCTGGCTAACGCCAGACGATTTTATTCACCTCTGGGGAAGCCCCCGGACAGGAATGAGTTATAAACTATCCCTTTCTTGTCCGAATTGGTCTTTAGTATTTTATTCTGGCTAACGCCAGACGATTTTATTCACCTCTGGGGAAGCCCCCGGACAGGAATGAGTTATAAACTATCCCTTTCTTGTCCGAATTGGTCTTTAGTATTTTATTCTGGCTAACGCCAGACGATTTTATTCACCTCTGGGGAAGCCCCCGGACAGGAATGAGTTATAAACTATCCCTTTCTTGTCCGAATTGGTCTTTAGTATTTTATTCTGGCTAACGCCAGACGATTTTATTCACCTCTGGGGAAGCCCCGGACAGGAATGAGTTATAAACTATCCCTTTAACCCTTTCTTGTCCGAATTGCTCTTTAGTATTTTATTCTGGCTAACGCCAGACGATTTTATTCACCTCTGGGGAAGCCCCCGGACAGGAATGAGTTATAAACTATCCCTTTAACCCTTTCTTGTCCGAATTGCTCTTTAGTATTTTATTCTGGCTAACGCCAGACGATTTTATTCACCTCTGGGGAAGCCCCCGGACAGGAATGAGTTATAAACTATCCCTTTAACCCTTTCTTGTCAGAATTGGTCTTTAGTATTTTATTCTGGCTAACGCCAGACGATTTTATTCACCTCTGGGGAAGCCCCCGGACAGGAATGAGTTATAAACTATCCCTTTAACCCTTTCTTGTCAGAATTGGTCTTTAGTATTTTATTCTGGCTAACGCCAGACGATTTTATTCACCTCTGGGGAATCCCCCGGACAGGAATGAGTTATAAACTATCCCCTTAACCCTTTCTTGTCAGAATTGGTTTTTAGTATTTTATTCTGGCTAACGCCAGACGATTTTATTCACCTCTGGGGAATCCCCCGGACAGGAATGAGTTATAAACTATCCCTTTCTTGTCCGAATTGGTCTTTAGTATTTTGTTCTGGCTAACGCCAGACGATTTTATTCACCTCTGGGGAAGCCCCCGGACAGGAATGAGTTATAAACTATCCCTTTAACCCTTTCTTGTCCGAATTGCTCTTTAGTATTTTATTCTGGCTAACGCCAGACGATTTTATTCACCACTGGGGAAGCCCCCAGACAGGAATGAGTTATAAACTATCCCTTTAACCCTTTCTTGTCCGAATTGCTCTTTAGTATTTTATCTGGCTAAGGCCAGACGATTTTATTCACCTCTGGGGAAGCCCCCGGACAGGAATGAGTTATAAACTATCCCTTTAACCCTTTCTTGTCCGAATTGCTCTTTAGTATTTTATTCTGGCTAACGCCAGACGATTTTATTCACCTGTGGGGAAGCCCCCGGACAGGAATGAGTTATAAACTATCCCTTTAACCCTTTCTTGTCCGAATTGCTCTTTAGTATTTTATTCTGGCTAACGCCAGACGATTTTATTCGCCTCTGGGGAAGCCCCCGGACAGGAATGAGTTATAAATATCCCTTTAACCCTTTCTTGTCCGAATTGCTCTTTAGTATTTTATTCTGGCTAACGCCAGACGATTTTATTCACCTCTGGGGAAGCCCCCGGACAGGAATGAGTTATAAACTATCCCTTTAACCCTTTCTTGTCCGAATTGCTCTTTAGTATTTTATTCTGGCTAACGCCAGACGATTTTATTCACCTCTGGGGAAGCCCCCGGACAGGAATGAGTTATAAACTATCCCTTTAACCCTTTCTTGTCCGAATTGCTCTTTAGTATTTTATTCTGGCTAACGCCAGACGATTTTATTCACCTCTGGGGAAGCCCCCGGACAGGAATGAGTTATAAACTATCCCTTTAACCCTTTCTTGTCCGAATTGGTCTTTAGTATTTTATTCTGGCTAACGCCAGACGATTTTATTCACCTCTGGGGAAGCCCCCGGACAGGAATGAGTTATAAACTATCCCTTCAACCCTTTCTTGTCCGAATTGCTCTTTAGTATTTTATTCTGGCTAACGTCAGACGATTTTATTCACCTCTGGGGAAGCCCCCGGACAGGAATGAGTTATAAACTATCCCTTTAAACCTTTCTTGTCCGAATTGCTGTTTAGTATTTTATTCTGGCTAACGCCAGACGATTTTATTCACCACTGGGGAAGCCCCCGGACAGGAATGAGATATTATAAACTATCCCTTTAACCCTTTCTTGTCCGAATTGGTCTTTAGTATTTTATTCTGGCTAACGCCAGACGATTTTATTCACCACTGGGGAAGCCCCCGGACAGGAATGAGTTATAAACTATCCGTTTAACCCTTTCTTGTGCGAATTACTCTTTAGTATTTTATTCTGGCTAACGCCAGACGATTTTATTCACTTCTGGGGAAGCCCCCGGACAGGAATGAGTTATAAACTATCCGTTTAACCCTTTCTTGTGCGAATTACTCTTTAGTATTTTATTCTGGCTAACGCCAGACGATTTTATTCACCTCTGGGGAAGCCCCCGGACAGGAATCAGTTATAAACTATCCCTTCAACCCTTTCTTGTCCGAATTGTTCTTTAGTATTTTATTCTGGCTAACGTCAGACGATTTTATTCACCTCTGGGGAAGACCACGGACAGGAAAGAGTTATAAACTATCCCTTTCTTGTCCGAATTGATCTTTAGTATTTTATTCTGGCTAACGCCAGACGATTTTATTCACCTCTGGGGAAGCCCCCGGACAGGAATGAGTTATAAAGTATCCCTTTCTTGTCCGAATTGGTCTTTAGTATTTTATTCTGGCTAACGCCAGACGATTTTATTCACCTCTGGGGAAGCCCCCGGACAGGAATGAGTTATAAACTATCCCTTTAACCCTTTCTTGTCCGAATTGCTCTTTAGTATTTTATCTGGCTAACGCCAGACGATTTTATTCACCTCTGGGGAAGCCCCCGGACAGGAATGAGTTATAAACTATCCCTTTAACCCTTTCTTTTCCGAATTGCTCTTTAGTATTTTATTCTGGCTAACGCCAGACGATTTTATTCACCTCTGGGGAAGCCCCCGGACAGGAATGAGTTATAAACTATCCCTTTAACCCTTTCTTGTCCGAATTGCTCTTTAGTATTTTATTCTGGCTAACGCCAGACGATTTTATTCACCTCTGGGGAAGCCCCCGGACAGGAATGAGTTATAAACTATCCCTTTAACCCTTTCTTGTCAGAATTGGTCTTTAGTATTTTATTCTGGCTAACGCCAGACGATTTTATTCACCTCTGGGGAAGCCCCCGGACAGGAATGAGTTATAAACTATCCCTTTAACCCTTTCTTGTCAGAATTGGTCTTTAGTATTTTATTCTGGCTAACGCCAGACGATTTTATTCACCTCTGGGGAATCCCCCGGACAGGAATGAGTTATAAACTATCCCTTTAACCCTTTCTTGTCAGAATTGGTCTTTAGTATTTTATTCTGGCTAACGCCAGACGATTTTATTCACCTCTGGGGAATCCCCGGACAGGAATGAGTTATAAACTATCCCTTTAACCCTTTCTTGTCCGAATTACTCTTTAGTATTTTATTCTGGCTAACGCCAGACGATTTTATTCACCTCTGGGGAAGCCCCCGGACAGGAATGAGTTATAAACTATCCCTTTAACCCTTTCTTGTCCGAATTGCTCTTTAGTATTTTATTCTGGCTAACGCCAGACGATTTTATTCACCTCTGGGGAAGCCCCCGGACAGGAATGAGTTATAAACTATCCCTTTAACCCTTTCTTGTCCGAATTGCTCTTTAGTATTTTATTCTGGCTAACGCCAGACGATTTTATTCACCTCTGGGGAAGCCCCCGGACAGGAATGAGTTATAAACTATCCCTTTAACACTTTCTTGTGCGAATTGCTCTTTAGTATTTTATTCTGGCTAACGCCAGACGATTTTATTCACCTCTGGGGAAGCCCCCGGACAGGAATGAGTTATAAACTATCCCTTTAACCCTTTCTTGTCAGAATTGGTCTTTAGTATTTTATTCTGGCTAACGCCAGACGATTTTATTCACCTCTGGGGAATCCCCCGGACAGGAATGAGTTATAAACTATCCCCTTAACCCTTTCTTGTCAGAATTGGTCTTTAGTATTTTATTCTGGCTAACGCCAGACGATTTTATTCACCTCTGGGGAAGCCCCCGGACAGGAATGAGTTATAAACTATCCCTTTAACCCTTTGTTGTCCGAATTGGTCTTTAGTATTTTGTTCTGGCTAACGTCAGACGATTTTATTCACCTCTGGGGAAGCCCCCGGACAGGAATGAGTTATAAACTATCCCTTTAACCCTTTCTTGTCCGAATTGCTCTTTAGTATTTTATTCTGGCTAACGCCAGACGATTTTATTCACCACTGGGGAAGCCCCCGGACAGGAATGAATTATAAACTATCCCTTTAACCCTTTCTTGTCCGAATTGCTCTTTAGTATTTTATCCTGGCTAAGGCCAGACGATTTTATTCACCTCTGGGGAAGCCCCCGGACAGGAATGAGTTATAAACTATCCCTTTAACCCTTTCTTGTCCGAATTGCTCTTTAGTATTTTATTCTGGCTAACGCCAGACGATTTTATTCACCTGTGGGGAAGCCCCCGGACAGGAATGAGTTATAAACTATCCCTTTAACCCTTTCTTGTCCGAATTGCTCTTTAGTATTTTATTCTGGCTAACGCCAGACGATTTTATTCGCCTCTGGGGAAGCCCCCGGACAGGAATGAGTTATAAACTATCCCTTTAACCCTTTCTTGTCCGAATTGCTCTTTAGTATTTTATTCTGGCTAACGCCAGACGATTTTATTCACCTCTGGGGAAGCCCCGGACAGGAATGAGTTATAAACTATCCCTTTAACCCTTTCTTGTCCGAATTGCTCTTTAGTATTTTATTCTGGCTAACGCCAGACGATTTTATTCACCTCTGGGGAAGCCCCCGGACAGGAATGAGTTATAAACTATCCCTTTAACCCTTTCTTGTCCGAATTGCTCTTTAGTATTTTATTCTGGCTAACGCCAGACGATTTTATTCACCTCTGGGGAAGCCCCCGGACAGGAATGAGTTATAAACTATCCCTTTAACCCTTTCTTGTCCGAATTGGTCTTTAGTATTTTATTCTGGCTAACGCCAGACGATTTTATTCACCTCTGGGGAAGCCCCCGGACAGGAATGAGTTATAAACTATCCCTTCAACCCTTTCTTGTCCGAATTGCTCTTTAGTATTTTATTCTGGCTAACGTCAGACGATTTTATTCACCTCTGGGGAAGCCCCCGGACAGGAATGAGTTATAAACTATCCCTTTAAACCTTTCTTGTCCGAATTGCTGTTTAGTATTTTATTCTGGCTAACGCCAGACGATTTTATTCACCACTGGGGAAGCCCCCGGACAGGAATGAGATATTATAAACTATCCCTTTAACCCTTTCTTGTCCGAATTGGTCTTTAGTATTTTATTCTGGCTAACGCCAGACGATTTTATTCACCACTGGGGAAGCCCCCGGACAGGAATGAGTTATAAACTATCCGTTTAACCCTTTCTTGTGCGAATTACTCTTTAGTATTTTATTCTGGCTAACGCCAGACGATTTTATTCACTTCTGGGGAAGCCCCCGGACAGGAATGAGTTATAAACTATCCGTTTAACCCTTTCTTGTGCGAATTACTCTTTAGTATTTTATTCTGGCTAACGCCAGACGATTTTATTCACCTCTGGGGAAGCCCCCGGACAGGAATCAGTTATAAACTATCCCTTCAACCCTTTCTTGTCCGAATTGTTCTTTAGTATTTTATTCTGGCTAACGTCAGACGATTTTATTCACCTCTGGGGAAGACCCCGGACAGGAAAGAGTTATAAACTATCCCTTTCTTGTCCGAATTGGCTTTAGTATTTTATTCTGGCTAACGCCAGACGATTTTATTCACCTCTGGGGAAGGCCCCGGACAGGAATGAGTTATAAAGTATCCCTTTCTTGTCCGAATTGGTCTTTAGTATTTTATTCTGGCTAACGCCAGACGATTTTATTCACCTCTGGGGAAGCCCCCGGACAGGAATGAGTTATAAACTATCCCTTTAACCCTTTCTTGTCCGAATTGCTCTTTAGTATTTTATCCTGGCTAACGCCAGACGATTTTATTCACCTCTGGGGAAGCCCCCGGACAGGAATGAGTTATAAACTATCCCTTTAACCCTTTCTTTTCCGAATTGCTCTTTAGTATTTTATTCTGGCTAACGCCAGACGATTTTATTCACCTCTGGGGAAGCCCCCGGACAGGAATGAGTTATAAACTATCCCTTTAACCCTTTCTTGTCCGAATTGCTCTTTAGTATTTTATTCTGGCTAACGCCAGACGATTTTATTCACCTCTGGGGAAGCCCCCGGACAGGAATGAGTTATAAACTATCCCTTTAACCCTTTCTTGTCAGAATTGGTCTTTAGTATTTTATTCTGGCTAACGCCAGACGATTTTATTCACCTCTGGGGAAGCCCCCGGACAGGAATGAGTTATAAACTATCCCTTTAACCCTTTCTTGTCAGAATTGGTCTTTAGTATTTTATTCTGGCTAACGCCAGACGATTTTATTCACCTCTGGGGAATCCCCCGGACAGGAATGAGTTATAAACTATCCCCTTAACCCTTTCTTGTCAGAATTGGTCTTTAGTATTTTATTCTGGCTAACGCCAGACGATTTTATTCACCTCTGGGGAATCCCCCGGACAGGAATGAGTTATAAACTATCCCTTTCTTGTCCGAATTGGTCTTTAGTATTTTATTCTGGCCAACGCCAGACGATTTTATTCACCTCTGGGGAAGCCCCCGGACAGGAATGAGTTATAAACTATCCCTTTAACCCTTTCTTGTCCGAATTACTCTTTAGTATTTTATTCTGGCTAACGCCAGACGATTTTATTCACCTCTGGGGAAGCCCCCGGACAGGAATGAGTTATAAACTATCCCTTTAACCCTTTCTTGTCCGAATTGCTCTTTAGTATTTTATTCTGGCTAACGCCAGACGATTTTATTCACCTCTGGGGAAGCCCCCGGACAGGAATGAGTTATAAACTATCCCTTTAACCCTTTCTTGTCCGAATTGCTCTTTAGTATTTTATTCTGGCTAACGCCAGACGATTTTATTCACCTCTGGGGAAGCCCCCGGACAGGAATGAGTTATAAACTATCCCTTTAACCCTTTCTTGTGCGAATTGCTCTTTAGTATTTTATTCTGGCTAACGCCAGACGATTTTATTCACCTCTGGGGAAGCCCCCGGACAGGAATGAGTTATAAACTATCCGTTTAACCCTTTCTTGTGCGAATTACTCTTTAGTATTTTATTCTGGCTAACGCCAGACGATTTTATTCACCTCTGGGGAAGCCCCCGGACAGGAATGAGTTATAAACTATCCGTTTAACCCTTTCTTGTGCGAATTACTCTTTAGTATTTTATTCTGGCTAACGCCAGACGATTTTATTCACCTCTGGGGAAGCCCCCGGACAGGAATGAGTTATAAACTATCCCTTCAACCCTTTCTTGTCCGAATTGTTCTTTAGTATTTTATTCTGGCTAACGTCAGACGATTTTATTCACCTCTGGGGAAGACCCCGGACAGGAAAGAGTTATAAACTATCCCTTTAAACCTTTCTTGTCCGAATTGCTGTTTAGTATTTTATTCTGGCTAACGCCAGACGATTTTATTCACCACTGGGGAAGCCCCCGGACAGGAATGAGATATTATAAACTATCCCTTTAACCCTTTCTTGTCCGAATGGGTCTTTAGTATTTTATTCTGGCTAACGCCAGACGATTTTATTCACCTCTGGGGAAGCCCCCGGACAGGAATGAGTTATAAACTATCCCTTTAACCCTTTCTTGGCCGAATTGGTCTTTAGTATTTTATTCTGGCTAACGCCAGACGATTTTATTCACCTCTGGGGAAGCCCCCGGACAGGAATGAGTTATAAAGTATCCCTTTCTTGTCCGAATTGGTCTTTAGTATTTTATTCTGGCTAACGCCAGACGATTTTATTCACCTCTGGGGAAGCCCCCGGACGGGAATGAGTTATAAACTATCCCTTTAACCCTTTCTTGTCCGAATTGCTCTTTAGTATTTTATTCTGGCTAACGCCAGACGATTTTATTCACCTCTGGGGAAGCCCCCGGACAGGAATGAGTTATAAACTATCCCTTTAACCCTTTCTTGTCAGAATTGGTCTTTAGTATTTTATTCTGGCTAACGCCAGACGATTTTATTCACCTCTGGGGAAGCCCCCGGACAGGAATGAGTTATAAACTATCCCTTTAACCCTTTCTTGTCAGAATTGGTCTTTAGTATTTTATTCTGGCTAACGCCAGACGATTTTATTCACCTCTGGGGAATCCCCCGGACAGGAATGAGTTATAAACTATCCCCTTAACCCTTTCTTGTCAGAATTGGTCTTTAGTATTTTATTCTGGCTAACGCCAGACGATTTTATTCACCTCTGGGGAATCCCCCGGACAGGAATGAGTTATAAACTATCCCTTTAACCCTTTCTTGTCCGAATTACTCTTTAGTATTTTATTCTGGCTAACGCCAGACGATTTTATTCACCTCTGGGGAAGCCCCCGGACAGGAATGAGTTATAAACTATCCCTTTAACCCTTTCTTGTCCGAATTGCTCTTTAGTATTTTATTCTGGCTAACGCCAGACGATTTTATTCACCTCTGGGGAAGCCCCCGGACAGGAATGAGTTATAAACTATCCCTTTAACCCTTTCTTGTCCGAATTGCTCTTTAGTATTTTATTCTGGCTAACGCCAGACGATTTTATTCACCTCTGGGGAAGCCCCCGGACAGGAATGAGTTATAAACTATCCCTTTAACACTTTCTTGTGCGAATTGCTCTTTAGTATTTTATTCTGGCTAACGCCAGACGATTTTATTCACCTCTGGGGAAGCCCCCGGACAGGAATGAGTTATAAACTATCCGTTTAACCCTTTCTTGTGCGAATTACTCTTTAGTATTTTATTCTGGCTAACGCCAGACGATTTTATTCACTTCTGGGGAAGCCCCCGGACAGGAATGAGTTATAAACTATCCGTTTAACCCTTTCTTGTGCGAATTACTCTTTAGTATTTTATTCTGGCTAACGCCAGACGATTTTATTCACCTCTGGGGAAGCCCCCGGACAGGAATCAGTTATAAACTATCCCTTCAACCCTTTCTTGTCCGAATTGTTCTTTAGTATTTTATTCTGGCTAACGTCAGACGATTTTATTCACCTCTGGGGAAGACCCCGGACAGGAAAGAGTTATAAACTATCCCTTTAAACCTTTCTTGTCCGAATTGCTGTTTAGTATTTTATTCTGGCTAACGCCAGACGATTTTATTCACCTCTGGGGAAGCCCCCGGACAGGAATGAGTTATAAACTATCCCTTTAACCCTTTCTTGTCCGAATGGGTCTTTAGTATTTTATTCTGGCTAACGCCAGACGATTTTATTCACCTCTGGGGCAGCCCCCGGACAGGAATGAGTTATAAAGTATCCCTTTCTTGTCCGAATTGGTCTTTAGTAATTTATTCTGGCTAACGCCAGACGATTTTATTCACCTCTGGGGCAGCCCCCGGACAGGAATGAGTTATAAAGTATCCCTTTCTTGGCCGAATTGGTCTTTAGTAATTTATTCTGGCTAACGCCAGACCATTTTATTCACCTGTGGGGAAGCCCCCGGACAGGAATGAGTTATAAAGTATCCCTTTCTTGTCCGAATTGGTCTTTAGTATTTTATTCTGGCTAACGCCAGACGATTTTATTCACCTCTGGGGAAGCCCCCGGACGGGAATGAGTTATAAACTATCCCTTTAACCCTTTCTTGTCCGAATTGCTCTTTAGTATTTTATTCTGGCTAACGCCAGACGATTTTATTCACCTCTGGGGAAGCCCCCGGACAGGAATGAGTTATAAACTATCCCTTTAACCCTTTCTTGTCCGAATTGCTCTTTAGTATTTTATTCTGGCTAACGCCAGACGATTTTATTCACCTCTGGGGAAGCCCCCGGACAGGAATGAGTTATAAACTATCCCTTTAACCCTTTCTTGTCCGAATTGCTCTTTAGTATTTTATCCTGGCTAAGGCCAGATGATTTTTTTCACCTCTGGGGAAGCCCCCGGACAGGAATGAGTTATAAACTATCCCTTTAACCCTTTCTTGTCCGAATTGCTCTTTAGTATTTTATTCTGGCTAACGCCAGACGATTTTATTCGCCTCTGGGGAAGCCCCCGGACAGGAATGAGTTATAAACTATCCCTTTCTTGTCCGAATTGGTCTTTAGTAATTTATTCTGGCTAACGCCAGACGATTTTATTCACCTCTGGGGAAGCCCCCGGACAGGAATGAGTTATAAACTATCCCTTTAACCCTTTCTTGTCCGAATTGGTCTTTAGTATTTTATTCTGGCTAACGCCAGACCATTTTATTCACCTGTGGGGAAGCCCCCGGACAGGAATGAGTTATAAAGTATCCCTTTCTTGTCCGAATTGGTCTTTAGTATTTTATTCTGGCTAACGCCAGACGATTTTATTCACCTCTGGGGAAGCCCCCGGACGGGAATGAGTTATAAACTATCCCTTTAACCCTTTCTTGTCCGAATTGCTCTTTAGTATTTTATTCTGGCTAACGCCAGACGATTTTATTCGCCTCTGGGGAAGCCCCCGGACAGGAATGAGTTATAAACTATCCCTTTAACCCTTTCTTGTCCGAATTGCTCTTTAGTATTTTATTCTGGCTAACGCCAGACGATTTTATTCACCTCTGGGGAAGCCCCCGGACAGGAATGAGTTATAAACTATCCCTTTAACCCTTTCTTGTCCGAATTGCTCTTTAGTATTTTATCCTGGCTAAGGCCAGATGATTTTTTTCACCTCTGGGGAAGCCCCCGGACAGGAATGAGTTATAAACTATCCCTTTAACCCTTTCTTGTCCGAATTGCTCTTTAGTATTTTATTCTGGCTAACGCCAGACGATTTTATTCACCTCTGGGGAAGCCCCCGGACAGGAATGAGTTATAAACTATCCCTTTAACCCTTTCTTGTCCGAATTGCTCTTTAGTATTTTATTCTGGCTAACGCCAGACGATTTTATTCACCTCTGGGGAAGCCCCCGGACAGGAATGAGTTATAAACTATCCCTTTAACCCTTTCTTGTCCGAATTGGTCTTTAGTATTTTATTCTGGCTAACGCCAGACGATTTTATTCACCTCTGGGGAAGCCCCCGGACAGGAATGAGTTATAAACTATCCCTTCAACCCTTTCTTGTCCGAATTGCTCTTTAGTATTTTATTCTGGCTAACGTCAGACGATTTTATTCACCTCTGGGGAAGCCCCCGGACAGGAAAGAGTTATAAACTATCCCTTTAAACCTTTCTTGTCCGAATTGCTGTTTAGTATTTTATTCTGGCTAACGCCAGACGATTTTATTCACCACTGGGGAAGCCCCCGGACAGGAATGAGATATTATAAACTATCCCTTTAACCCTTTCTTGTCCGAATTGGTCTTTAGTATTTTATTCTGGCTAACGCCAGACGATTTTATTCACCACTGGGGAAGCCCCCGGACAGGAATGAGATATTATAAACTATCCCTTTAACCCTTTCTTGTCCGAATTGGTCTTTAGTATTTTATTCTGGCTAACGCCAGACGATTTTATTCACCACTGGGGAAGCCCCCGGACAGGAATGAGATATTATAAACTATCCCTTTAACCCTTTCTTGTCCGAATTGGTCTTTAGTATTTTATTCTGGCTAACGCCAGACGATTTTATTCACCTCTGGGGAAGCCCCCGGACAGGAATGAGTTATAAAGTATCCCTTTCTTGTCCGAATTGGTCTTTAGTATTTTATTCTGGCTAACGCCAGACGATTTTATTCACCTCTGGGGAAGCCCCCGGACAGGAATGAGTTATAAAGTATCCCTTTCTTGTCCGAATTGGTCTTTAGTATTTTATTCTGGCTAACGCCAGACGATTTTATTCACCTCTGGGGAAGCCCCCGGACAGGAATGAGTTATAAACTATCCCTTTCTTGTCCGAATTGGTCTTTAGTATTTTATTCTGGCTAACGCCAGACGATTTTATTCACCTCTGGGGAAGCCCCCGGACAGGAATGAGTTATAAACTATCCCTTTCTTGTCCGAATTGGTCTTTAGTATTTTATTCTGGCTAACGCCAGACGATTTTATTCACCTCTGGGGAAGCCCCCGGACAGGAATGAGTTATAAACTATCCCTTTAACCCTTTCTTGTCCGAATTGCTCTTTAGTATTTTATTCTGGCTAACGCCAGACGATTTTATTCACCTCTGGGGAAGCCCCCGGACAGGAATGAGTTATAAACTATCCCTTTAACCCTTTCTTGTCCGAATTGCTCTTTAGTATTTTATTCTGGCTAACGCCAGACGATTTTATTCACCTCTGGGGAAGCCCCCGGACAGGAATGAGTTATAAACTATCCCTTTAACCCTTTCTTGTCAGAATTGGTCTTTAGTATTTTATTCTGGCTAACGCCAGACGATTTTATTCACCTCTGGGGAAGCCCCCGGACAGGAATGAGTTATAAACTATCCCTTTAACCCAGAATTGGTCTTTAGTATTTTATTCTGGCTAACGCCAGACGATTTTATTCACCTCTGGGGAAGCCCCCGGACAGGAATGAGTTATAAACTATCCCTTTAACCCTTTCTTGTCCGAATTGCTCTTTAGTATTTTATTCTGGCTAACGCCAGACGATTTTATTCACCTCTGGGGAAGCCCCCGGACAGGAATGAGTTATAAACTATCCCTTTAACCCTTTCTTGTCCGAATTGCTCTTTAGTATTTTATTCTGGCTAACGCCAGACGATTTTATTCGCCTCTGGGGAAGCCCCCGGACAGGAATGAGTTATAAACTATCCCTTTAACCCTTTCTTGTCCGAATTGCTCTTTAGTATTTTATTCTGGCTAACGCCAGACGATTTTATTCACCTCTGGGGAAGCCCCCGGACAGGAATGAGTTATAAACTATCCCTTTAACCCTTTCTTGTCAGAATTGGTCTTTAGTATTTTATTCTGGCTAACGCCAGACGATTTTATTCACCTCTGGGGAATCCCCCGGACAGGAATGAGTTATAAACTATCCCTTTAACCCTTTGTTGTCCGAATTGGTCTTTAGTATTTTGTTCTGGCTAACGTCAGACGATTTTATTCACCTCTGGGGAAGCCCCCGGACAGGAATGAGTTATAAACTATCCCTTTAACCCTTTCTTGTCCGAATTGCTCTTTAGTATTTTATTCTGGCTAACGCCAGACGATTTTATTCACCACTGGGGAAGCCCCCAGACAGGAATGAGTTATAAACTATCCCTTTAACCCTTTCTTGTCCGAATTGCTCTTTAGTATTTTTTCCTGGCTAAGGCCAGACGATTTTATTCACCTCTGGGGAAGCCCCCGGACAGGAATGAGTTATAAACTATCCCTTTAACCCTTTCTTGTCCGAATTGCTCTTTAGTATTTTATTCTGGCTAACGCCAGACGATTTTATTCACCTGTGGGGAAGCCCCGGACAGGAATGAGTTATAAACTATCCCTTTAACCCTTTCTTGTCCGAATTGCTCTTTAGTATTTTATTCTGGCTAACGCCAGACGATTTTATTCGCCTCTGGGGAAGCCCCCGGACAGGAATGAGTTATAAACTATCCCTTTAACCCTTTCTTGTCCGAATTGCTCTTTAGTATTTTATTCTGGCTAACGCCAGACGATTTTATTCACCTCTGGGGAAGCCCCCGGACAGGAATGAGTTATAAACTATCCCTTTAACCCTTTCTTGTCCGAATTGGTCTTTAGTATTTTATTCTGGCTAACGCCAGACGATTTTATTCACCTCTGGGGAAGCCCCCGGACAGGAATGAGTTATAAACTATCCCTTTAACCCTTTCTTGTCCGAATTGCTCTTTAGTATTTTATTCTGGCTAACGCCAGACGATTTTATTCACCTCTGGGGAAGCCCCCGGACAGGAATGAGTTATAAACTATCCCTTTAACCCTTTCTTGTCCGAATTGCTCTTTAGTATTTTATTCTGGCTAACGCCAGACGATTTTATTCACCTCTGGGGAAGCCCCCGGACAGGAATGAGTTATAAACTATCCCTTTAACCCTTTCTTTTCCGAATTGGTCTTTAGTATTTTATTCTGGCTAACGCCAGACGATTTTATTCACCTCTGGGGAAGCCCCCGGACAGGAATGAGTTATAAATTATCCCTTTAACCCTTTCTTGTCCGAATTGGTCTTTAGTATTTTATTCTGGCTAACGCCAGACGATTTTATTCACCTCTGGGGAAGCCCCCGGACAGGAATGAGTTATAAACTATCCCTTTAACCCTTTCTTGTCCGAATTGCTCTTTAGTATTTTATTCTGACTAACGCCAGACGATTTTATTCACCTCTGGGGAAGCCCCCGGACAGGAATGAGTTATAAACTATCCCTTTAACCCTTTCTTGTCCGAATTGGTCTTTAGTATTTTATTCTGGCTAACGCCAGACGATTTTATTCACCTCTGGGGAAGCCCCCGGACAGGAATGAGTTATAAACTATCCCTTCAACCCTTTCTTGTCCGAATTGCTCTTTAGTATTTTATTCTGGCTAACGTCAGACGATTTTATTCACCTCTGGGGAAGCCCCCGGACAGGAAAGAGTTATAAACTATCCCTTTAAACCTTTCTTGTCCGAATTGCTGTTTAGTATTTTATTCTGGCTAACGCCAGACGATTTTATTCACCACTGGGGAAGCCCCCGGACAGGAATGAGATATTATAAACTATCCCTTTAACCCTTTCTTGTCCGAATTGGTCTTTAGTATTTTATTCTGGCTAACGCCAGACGATTTTATTCACCACTGGGGAAGCCCCCGGACAGGAATGAGATATTATAAACTATCCCTTTAACCCTTTCTTGTCCGAATTGGTCTTTAGTATTTTATTCTGGCTAACGCCAGACGATTTTATTCACCACTGGGGAAGCCCCCGGACAGGAATGAGATATTATAAACTATCCCTTTAACCCTTTCTTGTCCGAATTGGTCTTTAGTATTTTATTCTGGCTAACGCCAGACGATTTTATTCACCTCTGGGGCAGCCCCCGGACAGGAATGAGTTATAAAGTATCCCTTTCTTGTCCGAATTGGTCTTTAGTATTTTATTCTGGCTAACGCCAGACGATTTTATTCACCTCTGGGGAAGCCCCCGGACAGGAATGAGTTATAAAGTATCCCTTTCTTGTCCGAATTGGTCTTTAGTATTTTATTCTGGCTAACGCCAGACGATTTTATTCACCTCTGGGGAAGCCCCCGGACAGGAATGAGTTATAAACTATCCCTTTCTTGTCCGAATTGGTCTTTAGTATTTTATTCTGGCTAACGCCAGACGATTTTATTCACCTCTGGGGAAGCCCCCGGACAGGAATGAGTTATAAACTATCCCTTTCTTGTCCGAATTGGTCTTTAGTATTTTATTCTGGCTAACGCCAGACGATTTTATTCACCTCTGGGGAAGCCCCCGGACAGGAATGAGTTATAAACTATCCCTTTAACCCTTTCTTTTCCGAATTGCTCTTTAGTATTTTATCCTGGCTAACGCCAGACGATTTTATTCACCTCTGGGGAAGCCCCCGGACAGGAATGAGTTATAAACTATCCCTTTAACCCTTTCTTGTCCGAATTGCTCTTTAGTATTTTATTCTGGCTAACGCCAGACGATTTTATTCACCTCTGGGGAAGCCCCCGGACAGGAATGAGTTATAAACTATCCCTTTAACCCTTTCTTGTCAGAATTGGTCTTTAGTATTTTATTCTGGCTAACGCCAGACGATTTTATTCACCTCTGGGGAAGCCCCCGGACAGGAATGAGTTATAAACTATCCCTTTAACCCTTTCTTGTCAGAATTGGTCTTTAGTATTTTATTCTGGCTAACGCCAGACGATTTTATTCACCTCTGGGGAATCCCCCGGACAGGAATGAGTTATAAACTATCCCCTTAACCCTTTCTTGTCAGAATTGGTCTTTAGTATTTTATTCTGGCTAACGCCAGACGATTTTATTCACCTCTGGGGAATCCCCCGGACAGGAATGAGTTATAAACTATCCCTTTAACCCTTTGTTGTCCGAATTGGTCTTTAGTATTTTGTTCTGGCTAACGTCAGACGATTTTATTCACCTCTGGGGAAGCCCCCGGACAGGAATGAGTTATAAACTATCCCTTTAACCCTTTCTTGTCCGAATTGCTCTTTAGTATTTTATTCTGGCTAACGCCAGACGATTTTATTCACCACTGGGGAAGCCCCCAGACAGGAATGAGTTATAAACTATCCCTTTAACCCTTTCTTGTCCGAATTGCTCTTTAGTATTTTATCCTGGCTAAGGCCAGACGATTTTATTCACCTCTGGGGAAGCCCCCGGACAGGAATGAGTTATAAACTATCCCTTTAACCCTTTCTTGTCCGAATTGCTCTTTAGTATTTTATTCTGGCTAACGCCAGACGATTTTATTCACCTGTGGGGAAGCCCCCGGACAGGAATGAGTTATAAACTATCCCTTTAACCCTTTCTTGTCCGAATTGCTCTTTAGTATTTTATTCTGGCTAACGCCAGACGATTTTATTCGCCTCTGGGGAAGCCCCCGGACAGGAATGAGTTATAAACTATCCCTTTAACCCTTTCTTGTCCGAATTGCTCTTTAGTATTTTATTCTGGCTAACGCCAGACGATTTTATTCACCTCTGGGGAAGCCCCCGGACAGGAATGAGTTATAAACTATCCCTTTAACCCTTTTCTTGTCCGAATTGGTCTTTAGTATTTTATTCTGGCTAACGCCAGACGATTTTATTCACCTCTGGGGAAGCCCCCGGACAGGAATGAGTTATAAACTATCCCTTTAACCCTTTCTTGTCCGAATTGCTCTTTAGTATTTTATTCTGGCTAACGCCAGACGATTTTATTCACCTCTGGGGAAGCCCCCGGACAGGAATGAGTTATAAACTATCCCTTTAACCCTTTCTTGTCCGAATTGCTCTTTAGTATTTTATTCTGGCTAACGCCAGACGATTTTATTCACCTCTGGGGAAGCCCCCGGACAGGAATGAGTTATAAACTATCCCTTTAACCCTTTCTTTTCCGAATTGGTCTTTAGTATTTTATTCTGGCTAACGCCAGACGATTTTATTCACCTCTGGGGAAGCCCCCGGACAGGAATGAGTTATAAACTATCCCTTTAACCCTTTCTTGTCCGAATTGGTCTTTAGTATTTTATTCTGGCTAACGCCAGACGATTTTATTCACCTCTGGGGAAGCCCCCGGACAGGAATGAGTTATAAATTATCCCTTTAACCCTTTCTTGTCCGAATTGGTCTTTAGTATTTTATTCTGGCCAACGCCAGACGATTTTATTCACCTCTGGGGAAGCCCCCGGACAGGAATGAGTTATAAATTATCCCTTTAACCCTTTCTTGTCCGAATTGGTCTTTAGTATTTTATTCTGGCCAACGCCAGACGATTTTATTCACCTCTGGGGAAACCCCCGGACAGGAATGAGTTATAAATTATCCCTTTAACCCTTTCTTGTCCGAATTGGTCTTTAGTATTTTATTCTGGCTAACGCCAGACGATTTTATTCACCTCTGGGGAAGCCCCCGGACAGGAATGAGTTATAAACTATCCCTTTATAAACTATCCCTTTAACCCTTTCTTGTCCGAATTGGTCTTCAGTATTTTATTCTGGCTAACGCCAGACGATTTTATTCACCTCTGGGGAAGCCCCCGGACAGGAATGAGTTATAAACTATCCCTTTAACCCTTTCTTGTCCGAATTGGTCTTTAGTATTTTATTCTGGCTAACGCCAGACGATTTTATTCACCTCTGGGGAAGCCCCCGGACAGGAATGAGTTATAAACTATCCCTTTAACCCTTTCTTGTCCGAATTGGTCTTTAGTATTTTATTCTGGCTAACGCCAGACGATTACACAGGAGCATACGGTGCTTGAAACACAGGAGCGTCTGGTGGTGGAAGAAATGGGGGGGCGGCTGTACCCGATGTCGGTTCTCTGGGAGCATCATAGTTGAGTCTTTCGGGGGGTCGTCGGAATCATCGAGGTCTGTTGTATTGCTCGGTCGGCGGTGGTGATGCCTGGGTGTTTCTGAGGATGCAATTGCGCTGTCAAAAGACATTTCACGCATGTTTTCATCATTTTCTTCAATCTCTTCTGTGTGGTTCACTACAGTCCGTCCAGCTTTTACGTGATTCTCTTCTGGTTTTCTGCTGTTGTCCGGTTGGTTTCCGTAGTCACTTCGTAGGGCTGTTGGCATGAATGATGGGAGCTCCTCATTATCATTATCTTCATATCCTCCCTCTTCATATCCTTGTCCTGGTTTTCGGTATGGACTTGGTCGACTCGCTGCTTCCTTGCCAGTTACATTTTCTTCTATGAGATGCGGGCAAGGTAAAAGGATACTACGGTGTAATGTGCGTGACGTTCGAATGCCAGATTCACGTTGGACTTCATAGACAGGTATGTTTTTGCCTTTCTGTTGAACTACCACATACCCGTCTTGTTCCCAATAAGCTCTAATCTTTCCTGGTCCCCCAGTCTCGCGTACATTCCGAACCAGGACACAGTCACCAGGTTGAAGTAAAGTACTTCTGACTTTCTTGTCATATTGGTATTTCCCACGCGTGGCAGTTTTGGATGCTTTATGTGTCGCAAGTTGGTGAGCTTATTGCATCGATTGGCGCCATTTTTCCACATAAGCACTATATGATTTCCTGCTCGTTCGCAGCGACTTGAAACCAAATATGAGATCAATTGACAGTCGGGGATGTCTTCCAAAGAGGAGATAGTAAGGCGAAAATCCTGTTGAATTACACCTGGTGCAGTTGTAGGCGTGCACTAGCTTGTTCAAGTGGTCGGACCAACGAGACTTGTATGTTTCCAGCAGGGTTCGGAGCATGGCCAGGAGGGTGCGGTTGAAGCGTTCCACTTGTCCATTTCCTTGGGGATGGTAAGGTGTGGTCCTAGAGTGTGTAATTCCACAAAGTTTGTCGAGTTGGCAGAACAATTTATTTTCGAATTCTCCTCCTTGGTCATGGTGAATGGTCTGTGGAAACCAAACCTGAGTATAAAATTGTTGTAGACTTTCTCTGCAGCGGTTTTCGCTCATTTATTTCGCGTCGGATAGGCTTGGGCAAAGCGCGTAAAGTGATCCATGACGACCAGGATGTATTCATACCCTCCTTTACTCTTTTCTAAGGGTAGAAAGTCGATGGAAATCAGTTGAAATGGTGAAGAAGTGAATATAGGATGAAGAGGTTCCCGATGTGTAGTTGCAGGCGGCTTCTGCTTCAGGCACCGGCAGATGTTCTGCACATAATGGGTTATGTCGGACTGCATACGAGGCCAGTATAATATGGTTCGGGCTAGATCACATACTCGCTCGTGACCAAGGTGTCCCATTTCGTCATGCACTTCTCTGTAAACATGTTGACGAAGATGGCGTGGCCACACCACTTGTTCTCCGTATCCGGCATTACGGTATAATATGTTGTCTTTTACAGTCAGTTTTGTCCATTCTTGTAGCAGTTGTCGTACTGCTAGCGGCTCCCGTTGTCTTTCTGTTGGCGATAGAGTGGTACGGCTCTGCTTTAAATGAACCACCCGTTGTATTCACGGATCCTTCTTTTGTGCGTGGGCTAGATCGATGGTTGTGACGCGCGTGTTGTTGGTCTCCTTGATATTTTCACTTAAAATATGTGGCTTAGTCAACGCAGTTATCCACGGAATGTCACCTTTGTTTTGTAGCCGAACTGCTGACGTCACGGCCTGTAGTACTGATTGTGTCGTTTCCTCTGTGCAAGTCTCCATATATGATTCCATGTCCATAGACATCCGAGACAAAGCGTCTGCGTCGATGTTCGCTTGAGATGGACGGTACCGAATATTCAGATTATAATCCGCCAGTTCCCCAATCCATTGAAGCCCCGATGCATTTAACTTCGCTGAAGTTAAGACGTATGTTAATGGGTTGTTGTCCGTGTATACGGTAAATTGAGTGCGTAATAAAGATAATCGCGGAACTGATCGGTAATCGCCCACTTGAGAGCTAAGAATTCAAGTTTACCCGAATATGCATGATAGTTCTTCTCTGGTGGCGTAAGCGTTCTCGATGCATATGCAATAACTCGAATTTTACCGTCTTGCTTTTGATAAAGAATCGCTCCTAGTCCGTCGTTTGACGCATCGGTGTGTACGACATAAGGCTTGTGATAGTCGGGGTAAGCCATAATCGGTGGGCTTGTGAGGTGCTCTATCAGCTTTTCCAATGACTCTTGATGTTGTTTCGTCCATTGAATCGCGGTTGAAGACGATAACTGGCCGCTTTTGCTTCTTTTATCTTTGGTATCCGGCTTCACTGTCTTTGGAACGTTTAATAAGTCGTACAATGGTTTAGCAATTCTTGAAAAGTTTGCGATATAACGACGGTAGTATCCCAGAAGGCCAACCAGGCGCCTTACGTCTCCGATCGTTTGGGGGTTAGAATTCTTTAAAACTCGCACGGCTTCCATGCCTTTGGGGTCCATCGTATAGCCATCTTTCGATACTATGCGCCCCAGAAAGCAGACTTCTCACTTGAAAAAGTTACATTTTCGTGGTTTTAGTTTCACGCCGTGCTGTCGTAATCAGGGCTCTCACATCCAGTTGTTAGGAAATCCTTAGATTCAGGGTAAAAATTCCTTAGATTGACTAAAATTTCCTTAAAACCGTGACCGAGCCTGGTTCCCAGGAATATGAGGCCTGGGAACTAGTGTAAAATGGCGGGAAAAGGTGGGACAAATTGATTTTGCTTCACTAGTCATATAGGCAATATAATTTATTTAAACAAGTGTAAAACAACTGTCAACAATCAACACAGCCAAGGCGGGGGCCGAGGAGGCGAGCATGTCGGACTCGGATTCGGAAGATGAAGAAATTAGCCCTCCGAAAAAAAAAGTGAAAACCAAACTGTACGAACAAAAATTCCGTTCAGATTGGCTGGGAGATCCTGCGTTTAAAGCCTGGTTAATCGCACCGTCGAATGGAAAGAGCGAGCCTTCATGCAAGGTATGCACGAAGAATATTTCTTGTTCAAAAACTGCTCTTCAAAGACATGGTCTTTCTGCACAGCACAAGCAAGCATGTCTACGTGCAACAAACCAGACTTCCATTCATGCTAGCCTTCAAAAGCAACAGTCAGCAGATATATACAAGGAGACCACGACAGTGCAGATAGCGGCCTTTCTTGCAGAGCACAATCTTCCGCTTAGACTGAGCCCCTCACTCCTAGAGTTGATGAAAGCAAGAGCCCCTAAGAATGGAAAAGAGTCAAAGTCCCTTCAAGAAATACAGATGGGGGTCACCAAATGCACGAATGTAATTCGCCAAGGTGTCGGACTGTATTATGCAAAAGAGTTGACTGAGATCCTGTGCCAAAAGCGATTCAGCATCATCCCAGACGAGACTACCGACGTGTCCACAGAGAAGCAGTTAGGAGTTTGTGTCATGTATGTTGACGAAAAGGATTTAATGCCAGTAACCAGATTTTTGGATATAGTTGAAGCCACCGACGCAGGAGCGAAGGGACTATACAAAGAGATAAAGGGGATCTTTGAAGAGAAATCGATACCTCTTACCAACATCATCGGTTACTCGTCAGATACATGCAATGTTATGTTCGGGGAGAATCTAAGTGTTTCAACCCTTTTGAAGAAAGATGTGCCACATGTTTCAACAATCAAATGTAGCTGCCATATGATCCATCTTTGTGCATCTCATGCCTGTTTGAAGTTGTCCACATCACTGGAGGACATGTGCAGAAACATCTATTCCCATTTCAGCCGATCAACGCTCAGACAGAAGGATTTCGCACAATTCCAAACGTTCGTGGAAGCCCAACCTCACAAGCTGCTGAAACTCGCTCAGACAAGATGGCTGTCCCTCGAAAGCTGCGTAACGAGAATTCTGGAGCAATGGGAAGCACTTCGTCTGTATTTCATTGCATTCGTGGCGGATGGCAAAGATCCTTCGTACACAACAGAGAGTATTCTTAAGGGCTTGAGCAATAAGTTTGTGCTTGCTCAGTTAGAGTTTTTAAGCGCGCAGCTACATCGTCTCAACGATTTTAACACCATGTTCCAGACGACTGCACCAATGCTACATCATCTTAGAGAAGCAGTGAGTAAGCTACTGAAAGAAATTCTCAGCGACTTCATTCTCATCGACGTGGTCAGGACACAGGATCCCTTCACGATTAGCGTTCATCGCATGGACATTCGATTACCGTTGGATAGGGTGTACATGGGAATGTTGGCTACATGTACACTACAAGAATGTGGAGATGATCTCGATTCAGTGCTGAAAGTCAAGAAGGCTTGTGTAGAGTTTCTCGTTGAGCTAGTCACGCAAATACGATCACGCTTCATCATGAACGATCCAATTTTTCGCGTGGTAGAATTTCTCATTCCAAACAATGCGATCAATTGTTCACCGCCATCATTACACGAGCTGTTCTTGACGCTGCCATACTTGGGCGACATTGCAAACAAGGCACATGCTGACCTGGAATGGAGAAGGCAATCTTTGGAGGAGTCGGCAGAATTGACGCCTGATGAACCGTCGCATATTTTCTGGCAGAAGAGGCTAAACGCAAAGACAACCAACGGATCTTTCAAATATCCAAATCTACGAAAAGTTGTCGCCTGTGTGATGTCCTTGCCGTTCTCGAATGCATCCGTTGAGAGACTTTTCAGTCTACTAAAGTTGATAAAAACCAGCATGAGAAATGCACTAAAGAGAGAAACACTCGTTGGCCTTATGCACGCCAACGAGGGAATGAAAGTCCATGGAGTTCATGCACACCAAGTAGCATTGGATGAAGATTTTTTGCGCATGGTTAAAAATGTGAAAAGCAATCTCACTGACAGTCAGGTTCGAGAACTTATCCGAGAAGACTTGAAAAACCAGTGATTGATTAACACAGTACATATTATGCAAACGGGCGAACATCTGTTATTGAGCTATTTAAACAGTCAGACTCATATTAATAACAACAATTTTTATTTGTTGTCACATTTTGTTCAATTTTCATGACTTTTGTTAATAAAAGTAAATATTTCAGATAAAATTCAGAATTCCTTAGAAATTCCTTAAAAAATATAATTCCTCAAACAATTCCTTAAAAAAGTAAAAAAAGGTCGAAATTTCCTTAGTTTAAGGAAATTTCCTTAAAAGTGAGAACACTGGTCGTAATCGACGTAATACTTTACGTAAATGTTCAACATGCTGGTCGAAGGAACCACTGAAAACAATCACATCGTCCAAGTACGGTATTGCAAACTCATCTCTGAGATCATTGAGGCAGTGTTCCATAAATCTTTGGAAGTTGGCTGGTGCATTCGTCAGTCCAAAGGGGATCCTCACCCATTTGTACAGACCCCAAGGAGTGATAAACGCTGTTAAGTGGCGACTCTCTTTCCCCATGAAGCCTTGATGGTAGGCTTTCCCCTGATCAAGAACACTGAACCAGGAACTACCACCTAAGTTGTCCAAAGTTCCTTGTACCCGGGGGATAGGATGACGGTCAGGAATTGTCCATCGGTTTAATTCCCGGTAGTCCACGCAGAGGCGCAATGTGCCATCTTTCTTACGCACGCAAACCACCAGCGAAGAATAAGGTGATTTTGATTTGGTGATAAATTGCTTGTTCAGAAGGTCTTCTACATGATGTTTCACTTCTTGGTATAGTGGTCTGGGTACCGAGGTGTATTTTTTTTGGACAGGCTCTGTGTTTGAAAGGTTGATGTTTAACTGGAGATCTGGAATGCTACCAATATCATCGTCATTACGCGCAAAGGATTCGGATTCTTCTAATAGCATTGCTCATGCGGTTATCTTCTGTTCTTCTGTTAGACCACTGAGATCTATGCCATTCATTACATCTTCACGGCTATCGTGCGTCGGTTGGTCTTCTTGGCTTTGAACAACTCCACATTGTGCTGGCCTTGCAGTTGAGCTCGCTTCTTCAGGCTGAACAGAGGCGTTCTTTAATTTCACATCAACAGGTGTTGCGGATTTGATTAGTTGTAGATTTCCCAAGACTGTTCGTCGACTCAGAATGATGTCGTGGTTTGTTGTGTTGCGGACTGCGACACTAAGCAATGTTTTTTCCCCTTTCTTGACCAAAGTCAGTGTCTCTTGCAATTCTAATCCTGCTGGCCAATGAGCGTTTTCATCAGGTTCAAACAACACCGGAAATTCGCAATCAATTCAACCAGTTTTTGCACGGCATGGTACTTCCCTTGTTTGGTTTCTTGGTATCAGAACATCTTTCTTTGCAGTTCTAACAAAGCAGATCAGAGGCAGTCCTGGCTTTCATCTTGAATCAGGTCCACAAGGTCGTCCAAAGTTTCATCACTGTATTGTGCAAAACTTGCTTGGATCGAGGCACTATCACTTCCAACAATTTATTTAATGACATTGTACCCCACTATTGGATTTTCTAACTGTTCAGAAGTCACCAAGAAAGGTACCATTTTACTTCTAACTCGACCCAGCCAGTATACGGAATCGGGGTTGCATTAGCTGCGGTCAGTTCTAGGAGTCTGTCCAACAATTCCGATATGTTCTTTGTCTCGACGTTTGGAAACTGTGATTGCAAGGAATTCTCGGTAATTATTGACACTTGGGCACCAGTATCCCAAAGTACTTTGAGCTGAAAATCATTCAGGAGGACTGTCACCATACATTTCTCTCCAACCAGGCTTGCCATTTTCGCCAACTGCTTTGGAGTTGGATGACTTATCAAGGTTGCTTCATCAGTATTTTGGTACTCGGTCTCAAGCTCAGTAGCAGCTACTTGTTCCACGGCTTTACACAAAGGCTTGTGTAAGTGCCAATGTTCTTTTTGACACTTTCTGGAACAATACAACACAAGTTCGCAATTCTTCTAAACACATTTATTACAATTGTAACACTGGTGGGACCTTGTGATGGACTCGCTACTATCGGTCCCTCGGAAGTAACCTTGGTCCGTTTAAAGACTGTTTGCTTGATTTTCTCCGACAACCAGCAGCATAATGGCTGTCATCACCACAAACGAAGCAGTGTTGACAATTGGTATTACCACTTTCTTGGCAGGATGAACACAATGTTCTCCTAGAGGGCTGTTTACCTTTTGCTCTTGTATCTCCACGCTGCATACTTTTGTTCCTAACTTCTGCTCTGAGGGACTCAACTTCTGTCTTGATCCCCTGAATCACTGCCATCACATCACTGGGTGAAGTTGTGGGTTTTGTCGGCTGTGAATGTCTTTTGGATTTTTGGTCAGTACTCACCAGAGATGCCTGGCCAACCTTATTGTTGGATTGGGACTTCATCTTTCTTGATCTTTCACTCTCAGAGGAAAAAGCCACATTGAGCTGGTGAATTAGGTCTTCATCTTGGATAGTGACATCTTTCAGGTAGGGCCGGAGTTTTGCACGGATACTTTTATCTTGTAGTCCAGTCTCAATTGTTCTCAGGAAGAGCTTTTGGATATGGTCTGCATCATACTGCAATGTGTCGGAACCTTTTGTACTGGTAAAAATAATCTTCTGTCTTAAGTCCAATGCACGCATGAGGAATGCCTGGGGTGATTCTTTGGGACATTGGCACACAGAAGCCAAACTCTGATACAGTTCTGTTGTATCCTTCACATCATAATGACTGTGAATAATCTTTCTCAGCCGATCCAGTGTCAGGTCACTCAACATTTCAAGGTAACTTCTTAGGACCATACTTGGGCTGATTGCACAAATCACACCATTGACTATTTCAGCTTCTGTGTATCCTTGTTCTTGACCAGCTTCAATTTGTCGCACCAAAGAAGGGTAGTTGAGCTTGTCCTTCTGGTTGGGCTTCCCAATTTGTCCAATGATCTTGAACTGCCTCCTCAGTGCACTTGTGGGTCCAAGCATTGCAGGCAATGATGAGTTATTTGTTGTTTTCCCCCTTAGTTTCTCTTCTGCTTGGTCTAATTTTGCCTTTGTTTTTTCCAATTCTTTCTCCTGCGATGTCTGAAGTTTCTTTAGCTGTTCTTTTAACAATTCCACCTCCTGTTCCTTATTATTCTGAACAACTACAGGTTCTTCGTTCTGAGACTCAGTATTGGGTATTGGTTTCTTTACAACGACCTAACAGATCTTCGAGCATGGCAAATTGTTCATCTGTTCTGAGCTTATCAAGGAATTTACCTTCAAGCTTGCTTTACCTTCAAGGAATAACTTCTCCTTGATCTCGGTGGGACCTCCAAATTGTTACCCAGTCACTTAGTAGACTACTTTAATAATTTGTTTAAAACTTTTAATGAAGAATACTAAACGACAAATATCAAATATATTTGTTTGTTCTCTCCGAACTCGTGGTCTCACACCATCGCTCTACTCATGTCCAGCGGTTCGTGGTCTCACACCAGTGTTCTACTTCATGTAAGCTAATTACATTTCTTTATCTAACAAAAGTTCGTAAACAATTAACTCATCATAAACAATTAACATAATCTTTAGATATTTATATACACGTTAATAGCACAATGAAAAAGCATCACGTCTCAAATCGTAGAATAGATTTGTCACGCGGGAAGCATATTAACAGTAGCTTGCAAACAATTTTAATAGGTTGTGTGAAACATCTTACCTTCTAATATTTCTCCAAAATCTTCATCTATAACGGCAATCTTTGAAAATAAAGAACCTCTTCGTGAATCCATCAAAATGGTGAGCACTAGAAAGTAGTCGCGAAAACCATGTTGAGCCCACCAACACTACTAACTCAGCGGTGACGGACTATATTCTACAAAGAGAGGGGAAATCGTAAGGGAAATCGATGTATCAACAAAAAAAGCTCTGCTTGAACATGAAGCAAATAGACTTACTTCCTAAATCCTTCGTCTGAAATCTGACAGCATATGTTGTCGTCCAAAAAGCAAATGACATGAAATATCGACCAAAGTACCTACATAGCCGCGGTGACTGTCGATCACCTGGTCGAATTTACTGCACTAGGATGGAGAGTTTTCCATGTCTTCTTCAACATGAACGCTGTTATTCCACGTGCACGTAGAAAAATACTATAATATGTTTACATACAAGGTATTTTGAAATAAATCGCGGTAATCGAGGTATACTTGCGAGCTATTTGCGACTGTTTACGATGACCGTGTCACCATTGGGTTAGTGGTTTTTGTGGGCTCAACATGGTTTTGGCGACTACTATCTAGTGCTCACCTCATAAAATAGGCTTTTCTTCAACTCGAACAACAACCTACAGTAGATCTGAATCAGGACGCCTCTTGACTAATACTGAATTCCGGAAAGCGAGGCTACAATGTCGTAAAAAAGGAATCATGGGATATTCTCACGCAATTCTGGCTTTGGGAGCCACCACTTTCTCATATTTTAATAATAGTATCTTAATATTTTAAATCATGGTCTTAAACATTTAGCAATAAACTGTTAAGCCGATTTTCCACTGGAGAATTTTTAGTAAGGCTTGTTTTTGTCAAATATATAAATAAGAAGTCTATATATAACTCTAAGAAAAAAGTTTCTTATTCTTCAAATTTTTGTGGGAAGACATTTCATATTTTAAAAAGTATTATTGTCATAAGAAAAATTTTCTTATCGTAAGATTCTTGTCATAAGAAACAATTTCTTGTCATAAGAAAAAATTTCTTGTCATAAGAAAAAGATTCTTATAAAAAGTCTTGTCATTAGAAAAATTTCCTTGTCATAAGAAATCAGTTTAAATGTCTATTTTTTGTCCAATATATATAGTAAAAGAAAAAATTCTCATTGTTTTGTTATTTATATTCCTATAGCAAAACATTTCATGGTTATAAAAAAAATTTTCTTACGATAAGACAATTTTTCTTACCACAACAAATATTTTCTTATCATAAGAAATATTTTCTTACGATAAGACATGTTTCCTGACGATAAGAAAAAGTTTATGTTAAGAAAATTTCTCTTGAATCAAGAATATTTTTCTTGTTAAGAAAATGATTTTTTGCTGTGTATAGTTGTCAGTCCCAATAAGAACAATATAAGATTCACTGTTCTGCGTGCTGATAAAGAACTCCATTGCTTTGGCTGATATCTCTTTTGCTGGAGAGAAAAAGAGAAACACCCTTCACTATAATTTTTTGTAGAACACTTAATGACATTGTTTCACTGCTAACACATTTGTTGATGAGACTAGGAACTTCTGGCACTTCCGTCGATGGTGAAGAGCCAGCATATGAGCGTTGTCTGTTGGGAGTGTATTATTTTCAAACACCAATGAATCATAAAGAAATTGTTACTTCTTCATTTGAGGGGTTATGTGGAAAAGTTTGATTGGTAATTGCTTCTACATCTTTGAGTATGGGAGTAGATTTCCCACATGTACAATATGTAGTGCATTATGGTCCATCTAGGAACTTGACCAGCCATTTACAGGAACCAGGTCGAGGGGAAATAGATGGAGAACAGGCTTTTCATCTGACAGTATATCATGGGCGTCATTTGACCGCATGTGAAAAAGACAACAAAGTCAACAGAGTCTTGTTGTCGCACTGCACTGCCCCATCCTTGAAGGTTGCAGTCATAATTCTAGAATTAATTAATGAGACTTTCAATAACATTTTAATAACAGATGAACTATATTCCCTTGTTTATTCAAAGGAATATCTTAGTGACCTAAATAGATTAATTTCTACAATTCCACTAATTAATGTGACTGGATTTGAAGATTTGTCTGATGACTCAAACTCTTCCGATTCATTATTATAAAACAATACCAGGCAGTTGACAAGGTATTACATGTATTAGGTATTTGATTTGATGAAATGTTAGCATACATGTTTTATTATTTAGGTTTACAGTTTAGCTACTATAACTTGGGGCATTCAAGATCACAACCACTAAAATTAAAGTGAACTTATTGAACAGACAAGCCTGTACTAAAAGAATGATTGCAGGGGGGGTCCAGGGGCAGGGGCTTGGAGAGCCTTACTTTATACTCTGTGGGTTTTTGTCAGTTTTCTTAGAGTGACAATGATATTTAATCATATTTTGAATGATGCTATTTTTGCAAATTGAAGGGGGAGCATGTCCCCTCTGTCCTACCTATGTCAGTATGAGCCTGACAGATAAGAAATCCTCAATGGTGATAAGACTACATCTAATTTAAAATAATTTTGTTCTCATGTGGTATGTGTGGTGTCCAAAGAAGGACATAAAGGGACATAAAGGACCGTTACTGTATGATTCTTGGAATGTTCTTCTGTTAATTAACCCTAGTTATATTAGCTATTCTGTAAACAGGTTCATCAACATATGTACATATTCACTTTTTGGTGGTTTCATACACCCCCTTCCAATGGTTTAAACAGTCTTTTGTCCACTGAAAAAAGTCTCTGTAATCAATATCAATGACATTTGACATGAACTTAGGAAAATAAGGGTATCCAGCTCTACCATTTGTCTTCTGAAAACATTTCCATGTAATAGGTCTTTCTTTTACTGCAATTTGTACGGCCTCTTCTGGGTTCTTACTTCCATTGTGGCCACTTCTTTTCTTCTTGGAGCAGTCTTCGTATATCCCTTCAATTACATTGTTTAGTCCAACCACTGTCCTAGCAGATCGCTGCAATGAGCTTGTTGTAATATTGCTACCCATCCCTTTAGATAGACGTTTTTAGCAACAAATTTAGGTGTTCCATGTGCAAGTCTAATGGGATATTTCTGCCTATTTCCTCATTAACATTAACAAATCTATTAATTAGACAAAATGACTCCTCTTCTGAGAGCACTGCACCGGTTTGCACAAACAATAATAAAAGTGCATTTTAAGCATATTTAGTATGCCTGAATTTGTAAGCAAATAGAATAACTAATTTGTAGCATCCTGTGAGGCAAAAACCGTCACCTTCCCTTATTGCATCTATAATGTTCATTACAAGCATCCCAAACTGTAGTCTAGCATTACGATAAGTAAAGTCTTAGTCAATTGCACTATCTTCCAAGACGGGTTTTGTTATAATCTGAATATCTGCATGCTTTGTACTTTCATGTCTGAAATACACTGTAAATAAGATTGTAGGATACTATAAATAACTAGAAATACATGATCGCAACAACCCCTCGCCCACTTTAAATATATACATTTTTGTAAACCACCACAACCACCACACACACCACACTTTCTGGTTTTGTTTTTTTTGTATTTAAGTCTTATAGTTTTTATATTTTTATATTTAGTCTATTATACTTTTAGTATGTAATAATAAAATTAACAGCCTTAAAAATTTTGAATAGAAAGAGAGAAACAAACCAGTATAACATCAAAGAAAATGCATTGGCAAAGTCCATCTGTATTGACACCGAAAGAGCATACAAAGTCAATATTAAAAAAGAAACAACGAGATGAACCAAATAACAAATTTTCATTCGAGGTAGATAATAGTGGCCAAGAAAAGACACAATACCACGTCCTAGCGTCCAAAGACAACTGTAGACAAGAATATTATTTATATTGCATGATTTTTCAAGACTCAGCTAAACTGGTAAATATGAATCTCCTACCGTTAAACTTTCTTCTGCTTTTGTCACCACAAACACTGCCAATTCAGTCTATACTCTTTTCAGAATTCAGATTGTTTTTCTCGTTCGGTTTCTTACTTTTTCCGTGACCAGGTCATTCAGTTCTCTTCAAGACCTAAAAAGCCGTTTGTTTCAAACTGATTTCTTTATCGTTCCCTCGAGTTAAGTAGAATACACCAGAGCAGAATTCTTTACAGGCTTTGGCCAGTTTCAGGACACAGTGTCGTTTTCGGTCTTCGTTGTAACAGTTACAAGTACCCTGCTATTCGAACTGCGAAAGTTGCGGATTTGTTGATATATATACAAACATCTCGCAGAATTTCTTTCCCACTTGCGTGTAATTTCGCGTGTAAGTGAACTCCACGCGTGTCGAGATTAGCACCCTCACCCGGGCTCCGGGCCTTCGGCCCTACGCCCGGGCTCGGGGATTATTTTTGAACATATTTCTTTTAAATGAATGACTAAAAAGTATTAATTAAGAGTATACTGATGTTTTAAAGAGCGATGATTAGGTCTAATAATGCCTCATGAATAATGGATGTGGGACAATAAAATAATATTAAAAGTAAAGAGACATTCGATATAGAGCGTTTTCACTCATACGAAATATTTGAGTAAGAAAGAGCTAATTCCCATACCGTACACCAATATGGCCGCCGTGACATAAGATGAAAACGCTCTATTAATTTTCCCTCTTAACGGCCAGGTGTTAGTTCGCCAGGAGATAACTGAAATGATCGTTTACGACCGTTTGTTTTGCCTGTTTTCGTATCTCCTTGAACTTTTTCGTGCCTACCGGTAGTATTATTTCCAGGTAAACCATCTTTAATATCGTGATAAAGTGTAGTCCTATTGATTACCTTCCTGGCACTTGTACGCTTAACCCCGACAATGGTTAATCCAATACTTTCAAGCAAATCCGCTAGAACAATTGCACTACAATTGCTCGAGACTTTCTGTAAGTTCTTTGTTTTGTTGTTACCTTAAACAACGGAACTGTCCCAAAACAAGAGCCGTACTTCACTTTTAGGTTCTCTTTACAGAGACAACATATTTTGACGCCATATTAACATTTTCCTCACGAAATGTACGCGGTAATTGCTTACTTCCGGCGTATTTTGATTGGCTCAATTTAAAGAGGGTGTGTCAAGGCATTTGTATCAGGCGTTTCTTTTCCTCCTCCCTGCCTCTCCCCTCCCCGGAAAAGAACCGCACGATCACAGGTTAGTGTACTTACAGATAAAACTGGCTGTTAATTCTAAACTACAGCAGCGAAAATACTGAACTGAGTGAAAACTAACAATCAACAAATAACACATATTTCAAAATAGAAAAATTACCAATTTAACAGACCACAGATTTCCTGAAGGACCAAATCTAATAAACAAATAAATTATAATCCATAATTACCAATTAATTAAACATATATATATATATATATATATATATATATATATATACATATATATACATATATATACAATACATATATATATATATATACATATATATATATATATATATATACATATACATGTGATTTGTGATTTGAGCTACTGGTAAAGTGCGGAAGTGCTTGGGTATGGGTACCGTGATTGAAGTGTTATTGCGACAATCGCATCGAAGCCTGTACATGTGTTGAACTGAGGCTGAATGTGGCGCATATACTTCATACTGGTGAACATATTTACGATGACAGTTGTCAGCCACATCACTGTTATTTAGGGCTAGTTTCCACGCAGCAAAATCTTCCCCAGGATAGGAACGGAAAGCAAAGTTTCCTTTGTCTTATCATGCATTAGTTCTGATCGAGAGCTCACAATAAAAAAATAAGTTTCCTTGTCCGTTCCTGTCCTGAGGAAAATTTTCCTCAATCAGCGTGCGTAAGACGCAACCTATTTTATAAATAGTCATAGTACGATGTTAACTGTTTTGTGTTCAATAGTTACGGTGCTTAGATGAATAGCATAAATATGGGTATAATAAGATGAAGAGATTTTCCTGCAAACTTGAAAAACTAGTAAAAGGCTCTGGCCATTCTAGATTTCATCGAATTCCAAATAAGCGTTGAATGAGTTAAATCATGCTAAAGATTTTTGAATAAAATAACATGGGGCTGGTATACGGTAAAACAGGAAACGAAAACATACAAAAATCGCTTCAAATCACACCAAGAAACCCACAAAGATAGAAGGAAACATATGAAATCAAGGCAATGTTATTTCATTGAAAAAATGCGACTGGGCCGCTTGTTCAAAAGTAACTATCTTTAGTCGTTTGTTGTGAGAAACCTGTAATAAGGTACAATTTTCGTGAGCTCCGGAAACTGAACTTTCTGGCTTAAGAAAAGTAACAACTTTGTGTACACTAATTCCGACAAAAACGTGACTAAAAAATTGAATTATGAGAAGATCTGACTTGCGCTGCTTGTCTTTGTAATTTGCTGAAAGCTCTAACAGGCGAAACGTTTCACTAATTTTGAAGCCACCTTACTCCTTAGGCCTATTGAAGGATTGTTTAATAATGACATAGTGATATGACTGATCTCACAAAATTATAAAACAAACAAACACGAAAACTATTTACATGACGGGTCAAGGAATTATCATTTCTATTGAATTATATGCAATGTTTAGTTTTTGTTTGAAATTTTGCAAAGTTTGTTCAAAAGTTTGCAACGTTTCAAAAGTATTGCCGTGTTTTTCGACTATTTTTAGAGTAACAGCAATTCAAATGCTCCACTCTGTTTCACTGTTGTATGATTTTCATAAATGAAAAGAAATTGAAAATACCCTTTCAATGTATGTCAGAAAATACTTTTACCGCATTTACCGCATAACACTACGACTTGCAAGCTACTGTTAGAGAGGATAGACCTGCCAATTGTGTAAGTATTTTAACAGATGTGTTTTCGTCAATGCAAACTTGCGCATTTAGCTAGAAATTTTGATACTTAATGCCTATGCAACGAAAAATTTGAGTGAATTCTTCAAATGATGAGCTCTTTCATGTAATATATCTCAAAATCATTAATAATTCAGGATAATTAGCTCACTACAATAGTTCATTCAATCACCTGATTGAAGTAGGTTACTCCAGTAAAACACGCTAACATCGTATACCACTAAGATATTAGATGAAACCAGTGTTTTCCTTTGTGTTTTCCTCATGAATTATTAATGATTTGAGATATCTCAAGACTTTTAATAAAAGAGGATTAGGAAGTGACGTTTTAGTTGCATAAACACTTTAAGCATGCTAGTTTTTGAACTTGTCACATCTTACACATCTTAATTGATAAATTCCTAACAGTCTTTTAGAACGCTCCATGACCGGTCTCTCATCAGCTCCTTGTTGTCTGATAAAAACGTTAGGCATTCGGCTTTTTTCAGAAGCTGATCTGTATTTATTTCTCCAAATGCTTCAAGAACGGCTTTTTTTCCTTCTGTTGTCCAACATTTGACTAACTTTCTCTTCCGTGCCTTTCTAGAACCTTAACAATAATAATAATAATAATAATAATAATAATAATAATAATAATAATAATAATAATAATAATAATAATAATAATAATAATAATAATAATAATGGTAATTATAATATTAGTAATAATAATAATAATTTTTTAATAATAATAATAATAATAATAATAATAGTAATAATAATAATAATAGTAATAATAATAGTAATAATAATAGTAATAATAATAATAGTAATAATGGAAACTTTATTTATTTATGATTTACGTATACTACAATGATAAACCTCTCTTTTACAGGTAGTTTACCAATGTCTACTTGAATTAGCACTACATGGTATAAAAATATTAGTATGACATTAAAGTCGGGTTATCCCATTCTTTGTTACGTTTACAAAATATATAGTAAGAGGTCCTTATGCAAGTGTTCATAATTTTCTGAGTATAGTACTTTCTACATCGTTCGTCAAATTTCAGGTCTTTCAGCATTTCAATAAAGTCTATAGATGACTGATTAAAAATTCCAAGCGAACTGATAGATAAATTTATAAATTTAACTTTTTCATAATTTTCGTGCTGTTCGTTAATAAGTTCTAGACATTTTTGTCTCTTACGGGTGGCATTAGTAAGAAGATTAGATTCAAATCCAACAGTCAGTTCGAGTATGCAGATGTATTTGTTTTCGATTGTTATCAGAAGATCAGGGCGTAACTTATCTCCGGTGATAACAGATGGACTGATGAAGCCAGGTAGGTCAGCATAAAGGTTAATATAGTGTTGTACGGATTTAAGAGAGGTTGCAATGAAATTAAGAATGGAATCGTGTCGCCACGTAAAACGTCCTTCGTTTAGATATGTCTAATAGTAATAATAATAATAACAATAATAATAATAATAATAATAATAATAATAATAATAATGAAGTGATACGAGCACGGAAAAGAACCTGTAACAGAAAATGCGGAATTTAAATTCTGTCAGACGTTATTGTTCAAACAAATCACGTGATTGAGGCGAGACGTCTGGATATAATTATCATTCATAAACAGAAGAAAATGTACCGAATTGTAGATTTCAGTTCCCAATGATAGGAGGATGAACGAAAATAAAGTATAGAAAAGATTGAAAAGTATCATGACCCAACGTTTCGACACTTCGATCTAGTGACTTCATCAGGGGTGATCGTTGTGAAGACAGGTCTCATATTTATACTCATAGAACCATTGATTACGTTATCTATCTATCTTACTTTCATTAGAAAATTTATGTACTTGTATTTAAATGACCTACTTCCGAGGACCTTTGACAATTTCAACGTACGAATTGATCAAGTACATAGTTATACTCGGAGTTCTAATCTTTATTATATGCGCCATTTTGTAGAACAAAACTTAGACAATTTTCTATTAGCTATCAAAGCCCTTTATTTTTCAATACGTTGAGGTCTGAAATTAAAAATACCGTAAATACGTATTCCTCTCAGTTTAAATCAAAAACTTTCTCTTTCCTTGTCTTTGAACTGTCCTCGTCTAATATAACTATATTTTCCCCATCTAATGAACTTTTCTACGCTGCTTATAATTTTGTAGACCATTAATTTAAGTATCTTTTCTCTCTTCACGCCGCTCCAATTTACTCGTTTACTTTATTAATTTTACGAGGCAGTCCTAAATTTCGGTATAAGCGTTAGTGGACAGTCTCGCCGACATGATGGCCGACATTAAAATGAAATGAAAAGCTCTGAAACCTCGTCGCAATACTGAATGCTGTGGACACACGATTGTCCCATCTCAGATGACAAGTTGTCATATGTCTATAAAGATTTGTCCACCTGCATGATCATCTCCCGTATTATTGCCGCGTGTAGCGTGCGGAAGATTAAGACACAGACAGCTCACTTCAATATTCAGTCTGCTTTATTTTTGTACAAGTTCATTCTTATATATCATACAATGTGTCAGAGTTACGTGTTTGTCATTCCTATCGAAATTATCCCAGGAAGGAAAACAAGATTTATTATTTAACCTAATTTACTATATACCTAATCCTTTTAACTTAACCAGATGGTAATATCTAAATTAAGATAACATGGCAAGGTAAAAGCATGCAGAAATGAAGATAACAAGATGTTAAAGATACACGAACATCGCACTCTTCCCTCAATTTTTGTTTTCGTCCCGAAAACTAAAATTAATACACATGCACATGTTAGATTTTAAGCTAAGTATCGTACCGAATAGCAATGCGGTGACTGTGCGCTAGAAGTGAGGTTACAACTAAGGTACATAGCTGTAACGTACTGGCGGACGGATGCACTGACGTAAATGTGCTGGCCTAACCTCGGGGCCTACATCCAGTCCAGGGGGAGTATCGTTTGGCTCAGGGGGCAAGTCGGGGACTACATTAAAATCGCAAGATTCTTGGCCAGGAAAAACAATGCTGCCTTTTCCAGTAGGCGTGAGATAAGGTTTAAGGTGATCGTGATGTACAACTAAGGTTCGACCTGCTTCTGATCTAATCCTGTAATTCACTCCTAATCGCGATAACACAGTGTAAGGACCTAGCCAGTTTGGACCAAACTTCCATTTCTTTGGTCGCTTCAACCATACTTTCTGACTAATTACATAAGGCTGCCAGTGTGCTGTCTGAGTAGTGTGACTATGGTTATTCTGTTTAGATCTAACCTCACTAAGATGATCCGAAGCTATTTCCTTGACATGCTGGAGGATTACGCGTGCTGTGCGTGTATATTTTGTGTGAGTTTGAGGGTTTGTGAGGGGTAGACCAAGCTCAAGCTCAAGGGGAAGGCGAGGCATCTTTCCAAAAACTATTTGATCGGGGCTGAGCCCAGTGGACTCCTGACGACTGGTATTGTAAGCGTATACCACAGGGTCTAGCCACAAGTCCCAGTCGTCCCTGCGTTTCGATACAAAAGCCGCAAGCATGTCTTGTATCGTTCTGTTTTGGCGTTCAACTTGACCATCTCCTCTCGGATGGTACGCGGTGGTGCGTGTCTTTGCGATACCCATAGTATCACAAATCTCGTGCATTAAGTTGCTGTCGAAGTTGGCACCTTGGTCTGAGTGTAGGACGACGGGAGGTCCAAAACGCGAAAAAACTTTGCTTACGAGTGTTTGTGCAATGGTAGACGCTTTCTGATCTTTGGTGGGAAATGCTTCGCACCACTTAGTAAAATGATCTGTCAAAACAAGAATGTGTTTGTTGCCACGAGAAGTTTCGGAGATGGGCCCCATGTAGTCAATAGCCCAAAACGAAAATGGCTCACCTACTGCGATTGTTTGTGTTGGGGCCTTGACGAGGTTGGTTGGAGATTTTCGCTGTTGGCAGGTCGTGCAATGTTTAACATAATCAACTACCGAATGTCGAATACCTGGCCAGTAAAATCGTTGTCGAATTCGCTCCTCTGTCCGTCTAACACCTAGGTGGCCGCAAAAGGGGCTATCATGCATGCCCTGTAATATCGCGGGTACCAGAGAATTTGGTATTACTAACGCATAGTCGGGATGTGGCGAGTGCACTTGTCTCGACCGAACAAGCAAATCATTTCGCAAAAACAAGCGGTCGTAATTGTGCCAAAGGTTGTGCAAAGTTGGATTTAACTTCCAATCGTGAAAGTTTGGTTTAGGTTTGCCACTCGATTTGTAGTCGATAAGTAAAGCGATATTCTTATCCTGTCGTTGGGCGTCTTTTAATTAAGTGTCGGATTTATTGCGATTAAACTGGATTTGTGTGGAGTGTCATCAGGAAATATCTTATTCATTGCTGTTTTTGTCTTACTGGCAACATGTGATTCTACGTTTGCGACGTTGCTATGGTGCGACATGCGTTGAAAAGAATGGCGTGACGGAAGTAGTTGAAATAATTGGATTAAAAAGAAGATGCATGCTAATACAGCGCGACTACATTCTTGCCAAACTTTCTGAGGGGCAACACGAAATTGTGGAATATACTTCACCGCGCAAGAGATATCCTAAGTCTGCCAATCACTTCCAGGCTCAGGAACCAGTCGAGATAATGCATCAGCGTTCTGTTCTGATGGATTTTGCCTGCCCTATGTTGCACAGAAAATTGAAATTCCTGCAGGTCCATAATCCAACGTGCTATTCTCCCCTTAGGCTCAATACTCGACAGCCACTTAAGTGCTAAGCGAGGACTGTGCACTTATATAAACAATAACCTAAACTTTCTTGAATTAGCTCACCTCTCAGATCCACAATTTGAGACTCAATGGTTTTTACTTAAACCAAACAGATTACCTAGAGGAATCAACTCAATCATCATGGTAACAGTGTACCATCCTCCTCAAAACAAACATAACCTACTGCGAAACCATTTATTTCAATCCTTGGATACTGTTTGAGCAGAATTCCCAAATGCAGGAATTATCGTTCTAGGTGACTTCAATCAATTCAAACCTGGCAGCTTATGTTCATCGTTTAAATTAAAAAAACTAGTCAACAAACCAACACGAGGAGTAAATATCCTCGATCAAGCTTACTCTACCTTATTGCAGTATTATAATGAAGCACTAATCCTTCCCCCTATTGGTATGTCAGACCATCTCAGTGTTCTTCTCAACCCAAAGAAACTCTCTTCATTACCTCAACCAACTAAACGCATCCTAAGAAGAGATTCTAGACCTTCCAATAAACACAAACTATTCACAAAATTGTCGCAAACCAACTGGACGCCTCTCTATTACACCACATCATGTAATGATAAAGTTTCTTTTTTTACTGAAATTATATCTCAAGCGATGGATTCTACTCTTCCCATGCGCAATAACAAGATCCATCCATCCGATAAACCTTGGATTAACCCTGAAATAAAAGACTACATTAGTAAACGACAGCGTGCATGGCTAATTGGCCATACTCAAATGTATACTTTCTATCGCAACAAAGTCAACAAATTGTGTAAAAATGCACGTCGCACTTATTTTACTAAAAGAATTTTAAATACTCAAGATACTAACCCGAAGAAATGGTGGTCAAATATCAAACAACTAGCAGGTTTTTCTAAATCTCCTGGCGTGTCCAGCCTTTTTCATAATGGAGTTTTCAAGCGAGGTGTTGAATTGGCTGATACGATTGCTGAATCTTTCTGTAAAGTTACGAAAGATATCCCACCACTTAAATTTACCAGATTACCAGTCCTTACAATTCCGGATGAATTTATCATCACGTCACAACAACTCGAATATGAACTGTCCCAAATAAATACTCAGAAATCCTACGGACCAGATGAGATACCTAATTGACTCCTTAAAACTTGCGCGCCCCTCATCAGTGAACCCATTTCCTCCATATTCAACTCTTCAATCGCCCAAGGCTTTCTTCCAAATGATTGGAAAAGTGCTGATGTTTTAGCAATACCTAAAATTCCCAAACCAAAATCTGTCGACGAAGATTTAAGACCTATATCACTTACTTCTGTCCTAAGTAAAATATTGGAACGCTTTGTTTTCCGTTGGCTGAGTCAGTATGTTTGGCCGCATATAGACCACTATCAGTATGGAAATATCAAGAATAGTTCAACAAAACATGCACTAATTCACCTCATCCATCATTGGCTAGCTGCATTAGAAACACCTGGCAACACCATAAGATCCTGTATGATCGACTTTTCCAAAGCTTTCGATCGAGTTGATCATAATATTCTCCTGGCAAAACTATTGAATTTTAATGTTCCCAATATTCTAATGAATTGGTGCGCAAATTTTCTAGAACACCGTCATTTCCGAGTAAAGATGGGTAAATTAAAATATGATTGGAAAGAAATCAACGCCGGTGTTCCACAAGGAACTATACTTGCTCCTTTCTTCTTCCTTATAATGATAAATGACCTTACAACTACCCTACCATTATATAAGTATGTCGACGATTGTACTGCACATGAAATTATTTCCAGGTCGACTAATAATGCTACGCTACAAACGGACCTCAATAACGTCAATACCTGGACAGAAACTAATAACATGCGTCTTAACGTTAAGAAGATGAAAGAATTTCGTGTATCCTTTCTAAAGACCCCGGTAATACCTGACCAACTCACTATCAATAACATCCCACTTGATATAGTAAAATCATTTAAGCTTTTGGGAATAACTATCACAAGCGACCTAACATGGAATATTCATGTTGATAACATATGTGCCAAAGCAAGTAAAAGATTATATGCTCTTCGAATTTTGAAGCGAAATGGTGTCCCGGTTGCAAATCTATTAACCATTTTCTGCACTTTTATCCGACCTGTCTTGGAATATGCATGCCAGGTTTGGCATACTTCACTTCCCTCAACTTTATCCGATCAAATTGAACACGTTCAAAAAAGAGCGCTAAAGATTGTGTATCCTTATCTCTCATACACTGCTTCTCTTGGTCAATCGCGATTAATTACACTCCAAGAACGAAGAGAGAACCAATGCTTATCCTTGTATAAATCTGTTTTAAACCACGATAACAAATTACACGAACTACTCCCTGATCCTGTTAACAATAAAGACCATCTTAGGAATCCACGAAAGTATCCACTTTTCAAATGTAGGACAGAACGTTTTAAAAACAGCTTTATTCCATATTGTGTCAACAAATGGGATACAATAAAGTCGACCCACTCTAACTAATGTGCTTAATCTAGCCATAAACTAATATACCAATAGCTACAAGTATTATTAAATTTTATAACTTCTTAGCTTGTAAATAGTATAATTATTTTAACCAATTTGTAATCTCAAGTTTTTCAGGTTGCTGGTTATCCCATGTAATCTGCCATTTGAAAATATTATTAAATCATCGAATAAAATGATACCCTAACAAATATAAACGGAAATGCTCCGTTCCGTAGTGAATTGCTAAGGCTTCTTTCTCCGTTGTGGCATATTTGCGTTCTCGGTCTGATAGTGCTCTGGAAGCGTAAACAAGGACTCTTTCGACACCGTGGTCGTCTTCCTGAGACAGAACAGCTCTGAGACCGACATCAGAGGTGTCCGTGTACAGCGTATACATGCAATCAAATTTAGGATAAGCAAGAATGGGCGCAGTAGTATTAATAATATATAGATTTTTTTTATGTGTTGGAGCCTGGGTACGAGTGATTAACCAATCAGATTGCAGTATTTTTTGAACGAACCAATCAGCGACAAGCACGCATAAATTATTGGGTCATTTTGGATGGGGGGTGCTAGAGAGTGGGTGTTGGCTCTCTTCATTAGCATGTATTCAGGGGGTGGGTTTTTTTATTTGTGGGGGGTTGGGGTTTCTGTGTGTTTTGGGGGGGTGTATGTATGTGTGTTTTTTGTTCTGCGTGCGAGTGTTGTAGTGTCTTGATATTTTTTGTTGAAAAATGCCAGAATATATGTGAGAAGAGTTTGCGAGTGCCATGCGGGATTGAGAAAGACGCCTGGTGCGCATGCATTGCTTTTGCTCTCTCTCTCTCTCGTTCGTTTCTCGGATGACAACCACCGCCATTCTCCTCTTCGTTGTTGTTGTCACCTGCAAGAAATTCAAAAGCGGAGTTATCGAGAAAGACACGCAACCAGGGTGGTAAGCGGGAGATTCTCGATTACTCTCCTAAAGATCTCTTACCCTTCTCACATGACCCGTGGATGCACGCCGTAGATTGGAACCTGCAAGAGAAACAAAAGATGAATTCTCAAAAAAAAAGACGCTAACCAGGAATGGCTAGCGAAAAGATTTCAGAGAATTCTGCTAAAGTCACCCTCACCTTCCGGAAGTTACTTCGTCGATAGCCAAGGCGTAGTGAATTGTGAAATCTTATACGCGCGAGTTTTAATTTTTTTTTAGCACCCTTTCTCATGAGATTTTTTGGATTTTTGGATTTTTTTTTCACCAGATGTAAAAAAAGGGAAAAAATCGTAGGAATTTACCGAAGTGTCAAACAGGAAATTCCGGTGTTGACATTCGATTTTTTGATTTTTTTTCACCGAGTGTAAAAAAAAAATTTCTCGATTTTTATTTTTTTTCTAATAGCATATTTGTAGAGAAAAAAAAAATCGGGGAAAAAATCGTAGGAATTTACCGATGTGTCAAACAGGAAGTTCCGGTGTTGACTTAGAATATAAAAAAAACACATTATCTCATGGGAAAAAAACACCGATTAAGCACCGCGTTTTTTTCTTTCATGGGAAAATGTCTCGTGAATGGGTGGATGAAATAAGAGGTGTTCGCACAGCTCAACTTATGGATCCTTTAATTTTACATGATTGGCAGTTAAGGAGAGGGCAAAATGAAAAAAAGCCTCCCTTGGCACGGGGTGTGCATATGCTGGTGAGTTAAGCAAAAAGGTGTTATATGCGCGTATGTGAGCTATTTTACTCTTTTTTTTTCTATTATTTCGTTATTTTGGGGGTTTTTCAAAATTTTTTTACTGATTTTACGTATTTTATACACATTGTTTTATTTTTTTCTACTTTTTTTAATTAATTCAAGAATTAATTAATAAAACGCGGGGTATAAATTTAACGTGCACACATGCTTCATGCTTCAAGATGGATCTTTGGAAAATAATAATATTACTTATATTCTCAATATTCTTAATATTATTTTTCTCAGATGATGTTTCTTCACATGAAGCTGCAGATGTTAACCGACGATCCACTCCCACCACCACCACCACCACTGAACAAGATTGTTGTTATTGTGATTATGCCGATAAGCGCATGTATCGGATAACAGATAAAGAGGAAGCCGTTGTTTATTGTGAAGAGAAGAAGAAAAAAGAAGGGAAAAAACAATGAAGCAGCAAACATTTTATTTTTTTTTATAACTGCTACATAGTAAAAGACTTTTACTAGTTCTTAAATAGATTGAAGCTTGATAAATCGTAGTGTAAACTTGTTGTCACAAACTTCATTAATATTGTCAAACATTATCAGTTTTTTAAATTGTCTCTCGACTGATGCTTGACGAGCGTATTCTAATGAAGGAAGCATGCTTGTAGGTTGAACCAGATATTCTTTAGGTGTGCGGCACAATAAACCTTCCTCACGTAATTTAAACGGTGCGACGGATATCGCGTGTTGTAGACAGGATGGAAATACACAGCATTCCCCTGGATTGCAATTAACTACAGTCACTCCGCAAACATCACTTTCATAATCACAATCTCTCGCACTACATGTTTTGGAGAATTCACTTAATGTCGATATTTCCCATAGTCTCACAGCAGCATCTTTAATATGGAATAATATATCCTCGTTGATTTCAACCATATCTCCTTGTTTACATATTTCCTGTTTTAAGAATAGCATAGTATCCGTTCCCACACTAGTTTCTTCCTCCTCACTCATCTTTTGTGTAAAAAGTAAAAAAAAACCTCCATGCTTATATCAACAATGGAGCTTCTGTTATTGACATAGTCAAAATCCCACAGTATTCTAAGTCAACACCGGAACTCTTTGTTTGACATCGTCAAATTCCTACGATTTTCTGATTTTTTTTCAATTCTACACGTAGTCAAAAATACCCTCAACCTGTAAATTCCAACCATTTTTCCGATTTTTTTAAAAAAAATTTCCTCAGTTCCGCATCAAAAAACAAACAAACGATCTTATTGGATAAAAAAAATCAATTTGTTAAAATATGCGTCGGTATAAAAAAGAGTAAAAATGATTTTCTACACTTTTTAAAAAAATGTCGAGTCCAGTGGACATATATAAATTTATCAGCGAGAATTCTGTTGACATAGACGTATTAATAAGGATCAATAGCGAACGATTAGAGAGAGAACGAGTTGCTGCTAAGAAAGAAGAAGAAGGACTGCGAATTGGGAGAGAACGCGTTGCGAAGCTCGAGGAAGAATGAAGGAAAGCTATCGAGGAAGAACGAAGGAGAGTTGCGGAGGAAGAAGAAGAACAATGAAGGAAAGTTGAAGAAGAACGAAGACTAGCTCGGGAGGCAGAGGAGGAGGAAAAATGATTAGAAGAAGAAGAACGCTTGAGGGGAGAAAGGTAAATGTTGAAGCACGAGCTCGAGGAACAAAAAAAAGAGTTAGTAGATGAATTTTACAAAGACTTGGATGTCAGCAATATTTCCCTTTCACCACTCCCTGAAGATGAACTTACGCACATATTTACTCACCCCGTCGATGAGACCCTACCCGCTACAACCGTCGTTCTCGATGAATCAGCAGATAACCTCTTTAATTTTTCTTTTACAACTCCTCAACAACAACAAGAACAACCATTCGCTACCCAACCACCACCTGTAGAAAAAGTGACATTCCCTATGGATGATCCGAACTCCAAATTTATAGACTTTAAACTAACAGAAACTCGTAGTAGTAGTAAGGGTAAAAACATTGATCTTTTAAAACGATGCTATGCAGAAATAGATTTTGACGCTGTAGATGAAGATTATGAAAATAAGAAAAAAGACAAAAATTTTAGAAAAAAGCTATTTTTAAAGAAAAAAGACATCCTTATAGATTCGTACCCTATATTAAATAAAGTTGATAGAGATATAGTTGTGACAGCTGAAAATAAATATTAAGTTGAGCCATTTTTGTCTTCTTTGTTTACTTTTGAAAGCGGAAGTCGCTTTCACTAACCCAAATCATGCTAACATATTCTTGTGATCACGGTCAAATGCTTTAAGAAATGTAATTTCGTTGTTTTTTGTTTCTTTTGTTATCCTCTGTGTGCGGTAACATACAGGTTTGCCATGCAAACAATGTACGAAACAATTCATATACTTTTTTATATAACTATTGTATTATAAATATTGTAGTTATCGTTTGTATTTTATTGCCAAGCATGCAAATTCCCATGTATATAAATACAAATAGTCAAACACTGCACATTTCCCACGCTATGCCTATGGCATCTACCGGGTAACACGGCTATAGCCTGGTGTTTACGATATTTTTCGGAATGGAAAAACGCTGCTCTCTCTCAAACTTAGGTAATATTTTGTGTGGGGAAAGTCGTGGCGTGAGTGCGATTGTAGATTTGCTCGAGTGCACGGAGAACGTCCAAAACCATCTCGCCGGTTGCCATCTTTCGAGATCTAATTTAAAAGAGTACGATGTTATCCTGGCTAGAGCTGGATTATTTCGCCTTTCAAATGACCAAATTAAGAGTATGGTTGTCTGCCCAAGTCATCGAAATTGTCTTGGACGATTTTGGAGACCTCTTCGTTCCTGCCAGTATCCTGGACATGCTGGGAAAAAACGCGGCCACAAAGGAAGGAACGTATTTAACCTTCAGTTATGTGAGGAAATACATAACCTCTTTGGAACACTTGTTCAGATTGGATCTCGTAAGTATTAAAAAAGTTTTGATTTTTACTGAAGAATGTCGGGTCAGGGGGTGAGTGGCATTTTTAAATCCAGGGTTTATTGACAAGATTTCTAAATCCGGGAAGGCAGTATGTTATTATTAAATAAGATATTTTTAACAATTTCTGAAGATATCAACTTAAAAAATTATTGATTTAAATTTTAGAATTAATAATCTCTTCTGAAACTGTTCAATTTTTTTCAGTTTTTGGAAATGTTTTTTTTCCATGTGGCCCACCGCAAAATGATGCGCCCGCAACATCGTGCAACTGGCACATAGATAATTATAGATGCTAACAGTTTTATAAAAAGTAGTACACATTGTAAAATATTGGCAATAAAAGAACGTCGAATAAATAATAAGAATACGAATAAAGAAATAATGACCAGGAATTCATTACTTAAATATCTGCTGGGCAGCAGTGAATACGTTGTTTTTATTTTCTTCAGTGTTGTTCTTATGATTTTTTAAACTAGTGTTTTTATTCAATGTTTTCCTTAATAGCTATTTGCACACAATGCGTAAAATGTCACATGGAAAGAATGAACAAGATAGCTGGGTCAGACCAATTTCCGTTCAAAATTTTGAAGTCCCGGAACCAAACGCCAAAGCAAATTTGCAACGGCCAAGGTATTCTGCTATATACTTGCATAAAATTAATTTATTCAGTACCAATAAAATGTATTAAAAAAATTTAATTTAATTTATTGATAGGCAAGCACATGCATAAAAAATTGATGACAGTCTGTTAAGTAACTTGTCTCTTGAAACACCAAACTCCGTCGCACGCACGCAGACCTGGATACCCAGGTGCTGGAGCGGGAACGACAGCGATAGCTCGGAAAACGACGCTACTTATGTACGTGATCCTCCAGTCTTAGAAGTTTACAATGAAAGTTTGGAGTCCATGGCGAAGACTGCTGGTCTCGAAAAACCTAAACCTCTCCAATATCGTCTAAACAGTGATTGGGAAACTGCGACAAAGAAGGAAAAGCAAGAATGCAAAGATAGAGCTACTGAGGCATGTAAACTGATCTGTGACATCATTGCTCCATCCGATGGACAAAAATTACTTCAGTCGATAAATATCGCCGAGAAACAAGAACCATCCAAAGAAACACTTGCACTAATTACAGCTTTTACTAATGCACCAACGAGAAATTTAAAAACTCAGATCCTTAGCATATATGCATACAAAAGTTGACCATTTCATCGATTTCATAAACTGTCCGTACTTTCATCAAGACGTAGCTTATGGAATGAGGACACTGCAGCTCGACAGCGGAGAAACTATAGAGATGCCTAACGTTATTAGGACAGTAACAGGATCTACAATGGTTGCCCAATATTTTCAATTTTGCAGCCAGGAAGATTACCAGCCACTAAGCAAGTCCACCCTTTTTCTTATTTTAGAAGTCAGAGAAGCATCGCAACGCAAATCTTTACATGGTCTTGATAATACCGCTACGGATGGTTCAATGGCTTTTCAAACATTAACCTCCATTGCAGAACAACTTGCACAAGTAGGAATGGGAAAGGTATGGGCACAAAACATCATCAAGAAGCTTGAAAAGGCGAAACAGTACTTAAAAACGAACTACAAAGCAAATTGCCAGGCCGCAGAAAGTCGCGGCGCAGACCACTGCAGACCGTTTGCATTAAGTGACCCAGATTGTCAGGATTTTCAAATCAAGTGCAAGCATCTGCATTTTTTGATATGTGAAAGTTGCGAAGAGCTTAAGACTACACTGAAGGAACTGGAAACAACAATAAAGGAACATTCCCAAAGTTCATTTTCTCATGATCATCGAGAAACCCTTCTCCATGATTTCAAAGAGGCACAAGATTACATATTCAAATGGAAAGCACACATTGTTCGATCAGCAACTCAAGAGTTAGCCAAAGAAGATGCTCTAAAAGCATTGGATGGCTCATCAGCTTTAATAGTAATGGACTGGGCCATGAAATATATGCAAGTGAGATATAGAGAAAAGCAATCAGACTGGTACGGCAAGCGTGGCATGAGCTGGCACATTAGCAGTGTGATCACAAAAGAGACGGAGAGCCAAACAGTAAAAGTTACCTCATATGTTCATTTATTTGATCCGTGTTCGCAAGATTGGTTCGCAGTAGCATCAATTATAGACCTTCTTTGCGAAATCAAATCTGATATGCCCAACGTGAAAAATGTGAAAATTCGTTCCGATGAAGCCGGTTGCTACTACAATAACGAATTAATAGCCGCAGTCAGGGATATTGGTGATCACGTTGGTATATTTGTAGAAAGGTTTGATTTCTCAGAACCGCAGCAAGGAAAGGACATATGTGACAGAATAATTTGTCCACTCAAATCATCTATTCGCAGGTATTGCGAAGAAGGTCATAACGTTTTATGTGCGAAGGATATGCACACAGCCCTTACAAATCGGCCGGTAAGAGGGACAACATCGTCTGTAAACCAACTAAATGGAAACGTAAAACGTCTTGAAGTTAGCAAGCTGCAAAGTTTCAGTTCGTTTCATAATTTTGGCTACACGAAGGACGGTGTTACAATATGGAAAGCATATGGTGTGGGAAAAGGGAAACACATTCCAAACGAGAAAATCTACATCACCCATCAAGAAGCAACACAGCTGAATGTTTTCGAGATGTTTCCACCAGTAAACATTCCAAGCCACCCACTAACTGTTTCTGAAAAGGACGAGGAGTCTGAGAACGAAGAGGCTAGCGGATTATTTGACTGTCCTGAATCGACCTGTAATTACGTTTTTGAATCTATCGAGGAGTTGGAGCTTCATGTTGGTCTGGGACAACATAGTCGGTTTGTAAATAATGAAAACGTGTATGACACTTTGAGAAGAGAATGGGCCAGCAGCTACGCGACAGTTTCCACGAATACGTCCAAAGCACCCCAAGAAGAATCGTCCCTGCAGCCAGGAGAAAACAAATTGGAAATGGGCTGGGCGTTGAGTCAACAACTTCGGGGAAAAGTCCGCTTTTCACCAAAAGTCTGTCAGTATCTGATTGCAAAATTTGATTACGGAGAGAGGACGGGGCAAAAATATGATGCGGCTCAAGTTGCTTCAGACATGAGGTGTGCAAAAAACGAATGTGGCGAGAAGTTGTTCTGCAGAGACGACTGGTTGAACAAAAACCAAATATCGAGTTTTTTCTCCAGACTTAGTAAAGAAAGGTGGAATGGAAATCCATCTTCAGGTGAAAACTTATCGACAGTTAATTGTGGAAATGAGGAATCGGACGAGGAAGATAATGGAGAGGAAGAAGAGGACCAGAGGAACTTGAGAAGTCGCATCGTTCGTGAAGTAAATGTCGTCCATCCTATATTCTATGATACGCATGACCTGTGTGAGCTGCAGCGTCAAAACAAACTTTCAATTTTTAAGGTGATCATGCTGAAGGAAATTGCCGCCACTTCGAGATTCCTTTCACCAGTCGAGACAGAAAAGATGATCTCGTCGCTAAAATTCGGACAATGACGGAAAACTGCACTTGTTTCAAAAAATAATTTTTAAATCTTGTATTATTTTAACATGCGGAAGCTGTTTCCAATTTTTTTTTATTAATAAAAATATCAATGGAACATACCTAGAAACAAAACAATGAAGATAAAACTGATCAACGCGCGCATGACGAACGAATATAAATGTCGGACAATCTAAATAAGAACATACATAACAAACATACAGAACAGAAGAACAGCGTGCACCGAGAATAGATAAGATAATATTATGCATTTTTATAGTTGATAATCTTATATATAACCAAGTAGGGCCATATATACGAAATGATATATAAGTCGCTACTGACATGAAACCACGAACGTAACGTAGAAATGGTCACGATTTCACCAGTCTTGAAAGCTACTAAGCTATAGCTAATAAGCCTTGAATTATTGCAAATTAACTTTTTATACGAGACGTCTGCGACTTGTTTAAGTCGCGGCTTACATTACCGCGACTTGTTTTGTCTCGTATAAATTGTCCTATTGAGAGTCAAAATACACTGTAGTATTTATACAGTTTTACATGTTGTACACTATTGTAAAGCACTATGACCGTGATCACAAGCATATTTTAGCATAATTTGGATTAGAGACAAAATATAAGACTGCGTCATTTACTCAGTCAAAGCGACTTCCGCTTACAAAAAAGTAAACAAAAATAGCTCAACTTTAGGAGCCGCTCGCCTACGAAATTCGTGTTTGCATACAGATGTTTTTTCGGATATTACACCTTTGGGTAATCCTCTTTTATTAAATATATATCACAAGTCAAGGATAGGTCCCACTTGTGAAAATTTATTTTTTTTAAATTTCCGACTTTGGGGAGAATGGTAGTCTCCCTCGCAGCCGTTGTTAGGGTCGCCGTCCCAAACTCGCTCCCCACCAGCGGCTGCTCACTCGAGCAACACATTCCATTCCCGCATCTGACCAATCAGAGCAAGCCTTCCAAAATCTGGAAAGCCGACCTTCACCTTGGCATGTCCTTGCCTCGGTATTTTGATGGCGAGCAACTGCCAAGTGTGTGATTTACGTTTAAACGTTTAAAATAAAAGATCTTAATCCCTATCAACGGAAAGCAGTTGTCCAATTTGTCCAAGGGAATACTGATGTTTGTAAACTTTCCTACCGAGTGTGGTAAATAGCTGATTTACCAAGCGCCGATACAATCTCAAAGGTTTCTGGCCGTGGCCCATGTTATTGTGGTGGTTTCTCCGCTTGTGAAGCTTTTAATATGCAAGAACAAGTAATTCTTATTTCACCCACGAAGACAGTCTTAGGATTTCTTTGGTTAGCTTGAGCAACAATGAAGAAAACAAATTAAAATACGAAGAAGAAGCAATATTCTCGATCGGTAGTTTAATACGCACACCTGAACGTCTGCGAAGGAGACTACTTGGACCTGCTACATTTCGCAAACACTTGTAGCCTTTTCAAAAATTTTTGTACGGATTTATTGATATGAACGGGAAGAACATAATTAAAGTAACATTCTTCGTAAATTTCGTGAACTTCTAAGCTAAACTACTCGAAATATTAACTTTCAAGTGTGTTTACACTATACTAGTCGCTCTCTTCTTGTTCACACCATTTCCGTCGGGCTTGTGTTTACATCTTTTATTTCGCTGACGCTCATAACTTCAACGCTTGTTTATCTGCATGTGGTGAAAGACGATAATCGAAATAGCATTCTTCAAAAATTCGGCGAAATTCTAAGCTATACTTCTGAAAATATTCGTTATTTCAAGTGCCGTGCGGTACGCAGATAATTTTCAGACTTCGGTAATGTAATTTGAGCACAGTGTGTCAACACGGCCAACTGAATATTTCTCTGATGCCCACACGCTTCACATTGACTTTTACGCACCTTTGTTTGCATGGGCAGAAAGAACATAGTCAAGACATTATTCTTCGTAAATTTTGTAATGTTCTAAGCTAAACTTTTCGAAATATCAGCTTTCGATTAAACAAGTTTTACACAACAACGCTTGACTCGTCGCTCGGCAAAAGGCTGGCGTTTAATTTTAGCAGTGATCGATGCTGTAATCTCATTGGTTCATTATACAAAGGGAATGGAATGTGTTGCTCGAGTGAGCAGCCGCTGGTGGGGAGCGAGTTTGGGACGGCGACCCTAACAACGGCTGCGAGGGAGACTAGGAGAATGGCGACCTTGTTAAAAGGCATTTGACTGTTGAAAATTTTTTCTTTTCAAAATATCAAAAAAGCGATATGTTTTTGGTAAGTAAACATTCGTTTAGAGTCCAATCGTTGATATAATATGAATGCAGAGTGATTCAAGCAAGCAGTATTGTGGAAATCGTGACATAAATAACACGCATTTTGAGCGTTAATTTGTCTCTAATTTCCGGTGTCGGGCCGGTACTCAGAGATTCATGAAAAATTCCAAGAAGTTAAATCCGAGGTTTCGGAATATGATTCTAGTGCAGGAAGGTTAGTTACAACTTGCACACGGAATATGAGCGAAATCTATTTTTACGCGCCAGAGTGCTTTGTCGTTTCTTAGAGAGACAGCCTCTTAAGTTTATTTAATATTCTGTCTTTAATATTAGTGCTATAGATGTTCCACCAGCTGGATTTTTACAAGAGTCGCTGACACAGTGGATGAAGACAGAGTTACAGACAAGCACTTGTGGCTTGAGAATGAATGTGTTACCCCCTGGTGCCAAACATTATTTAGGGAGCTTCATTGTTCAAGATCCAACTACTGGCCAGATGGGGTAGGCAAATTAATACAAATCTGATATACATGCATGTACATGCTGTGTACTATAAAGTACAATTTTACTGTGGTTCAAATTTGTCCATTGTATTGTGTCAGTGTATTAAATAAGTATTTTATAACAATAAAGGGGACAATTTGTATATATTTATTGTACTTTTATATGATAATCAACATTGTTTTACTTTATACTCGTTGCAGACAAGCAATTCAAGCTTATTGTGCTGGGGTGCGCAGTAATTCTGGGAGAGCATTTACTTCAGGAAGATTACCCCCTTATTTAATGATATCATTGGATATCTTTGCTCAGCAAGGCATATTGTCGACTCTCAGTCACTTGCCAGACACAGTGGACCTGCAGAGTAAAAGGTGCATATTGCCTGCATGAATTTGTATCCAGAAACTAAAATACGGTTCTACTTTAAAGTTTTAACAAATATTAACATGCTTGCTCATAGATATTGTTTAAAACAGGTACAGTCTATTTGGTGCTACATATTGGAATGGTGGTCACTACCGAGCAGCTGTAAAGATAAACCAAACATGGTTTATATACAATGGGCTATGGGAAAGAGATAGTCGAGGGAAGGATCTTGAATGCTGTGTCGGACCGCCAAATGTCACACATGGATACAATCTGTCCCATTGCGTATACATCCAGGATCGGTTGCTTTGAGCATAGGCAGCCCACTTATCGTGCGAATTTACATAAAAAAACTCAGCAGAAAAATCACAAATTAGCAAAATAAAGCGAGATATAATAAAAATTCACAACACGCGCCACCGATCAGCGAACTGACGTATAGTATAAATTACCTAAGGTTTGCAAGCCTTTTAACTATTTTCCGTGCACACACGAAATATATCTGTAGTATTTTAAAAGTAAGAATAAACTAGCTTTAAAAACAACATAATATAAACAAAGATAATTTTACTAACCTGTCTGTAACTTTTTGTCAATGTACAGTTTTAATTGTCCATAAATTAACGAAAGTTTACGGTGTTTTGTCGATATTTTCTCTGTAACTACGCTGGATGCTCGTATCCTGTTACTGGTAAACTGTTTTTAAAATAAAACTCAAACTAAAACTGTACTTTGACAAAAAAGTTAGACAGGTTAGTAAAATTATCATTGTTTATAATTATTTATGTTGTTTTTAAAGCTAGTTTCTTTCTACTTTTAAAATACTATAGATATATTTCGTGTGTGTACGGAAAATAGTTCAAAAACTTGCCAACCTTAATAGGTAATTTATACTATACATCAGTTCGCTGATCGGTGGCGCGTGTTGCGAATTAATGTACTACAATCTACATTTCGCATTATCTTTCGCATTATATCGCTAATTTGTGATTTTTCTGCCGAGTAGTTATGTAAAATATTGTAAATTTGTACGATAAGTGGGCTGCCTTTGCTTTGAGTTAATGGGGAACGACGATGGTTTTACTTGGACTTGGTACAATCAGAAAGAGTATCCTTTGTCTTTTAATTTATAGCTTTTACATGTATAGCCTAATACAGTTTATTATAGATTATGAAACGCTATTAAAGTCATCAATACGTCTAAAACATTGTATCCTTCGAACCCAGACATATAAAAAAATATATTTCCAGCCATCAAGTGAGAAAAATAAAATTACTTCCATAGGTGTACAAAAAAAATATAATCCCCCCCCCCCCCCCCCCCCATCACTTTTCTAATGGTCCGTCCCTAAATTGTTCCATATTCTCCTTGCATGTACCAGCATTACCAACCTTTTAATCCAACATTAGAAATTAGTGATGGCCTACTGGGTTATAAAATACCTAGAACATTGACTATCTCATCTATTCTCTCTACTCTGTCTCGTTTGTCTCTAATTCTAATTGATTCCTGTTTCAATATTGTGACACCAGAATCATACCATTTGCAAAAATGAACTGCAATTTTACCTCGTTTTCCCAAGGGTAATTTTTTTGCCCATAATCGTACAATATTTCATTTCCTGGCTTAATATCCTTGATGGCAAAAAGACATAGAATTGGTTGTCCTTATCTGCGACAATCATTTTCATTTTGGCATTGATTTCCTTTTTATAGCCATGGTTCACCAGCCTTCCTAGCTTTGGAGCATTCGGTTTTTCATTACTTGCATCATAGCCAGAAATCAAACAAGTAAGTAAAGGTTACCTTTATGTGATAAATGTCATGTATATATTAAAAAATAGAAGTCAACAAAACAAGTAATGTACATATGGGAATGCTAATAGTCTGTATGGGAAAATATCAGACCTTGGTCTTTTTTGTATGAAACACACCAGACCTGTGGGTCAGTCCAGACCTGTCGGGCAAGTAGAAAAGTTACCTGACTACAGCTGGAATTTGAACCCGTGACCTTCGGTTTACTAGTCCGACACTACCAGCTGAGCTACACTGTCAATGCCATAGAAATTAACTTTTCTACTTGCCCAGTATGGCTTCCTTCACTCGGAGAACAACTTTTATCCTCATTAATTACCCAAGTATCAATTTCCACATCGCATATATATATATATATATATATATATATATATATATATATATATATATATATAAAGGTTTGAGTACTGCCTAAATTATGGAATGTAGATTTCCTAATGTTTCGAGTGAAGGCCATTTGTCAGAGAGAAATGTGAAGAGTGTAAACAAACAAAGAGCTTATATAAGAAATATAATCATATGTGTCCAAAGCGTTAGCCAATCAGATAAAAATGATGTGAAAGAAAATATATCTTAGCAAATTAGATCAAAATAACAATAAGAAATCATATATCACAATATATATATATATATATATATAATTATATTAGCGTATATATTCTTAATATAAGTGTTTATACTAAAATCTTATTGACCGAGTAGGAGGTCTTTACAGCAAAATTATCATGCCCACAGTCTTTCAGGACAGACCGCGTGAGTGATGAAGGAGTGAGATTTGAGCGAAAAGACTAAGGGCAGGATAATTTTGTTGTAAAGACTGACCAAGCGAGGTTAATAAGGTTTTTGCTATAATTGGAATATGTTTGGAGTACAAGCAGCGAAGACCAAAGTAACAGGTGACTTTCTGTAAACAATAAAAACACTTTCAGTCACCATAAACACTGTCATATTTAATTTTTAGCAATGAATTCATTTTCTCAAAATCTGAACACTATCTTAGCTTGTCTTGCCTAATTTTTGTATCTGCGCAGCAGATATACAGATCTATTGCTATCGTGTTGTGTGTGTGTTTGTGTGTGTGTGTGTGTGTGTGTTAACTTTTTGGTGTAACCACTGACCTGTAGTGTGTGCTGTGGTGTAAACTCTAACCAATGCGCGACAATTAAATCGGGGACAACCGAAGCTCAGAATTTTGTGGCGTCGACGTACGAGTTGTCCGTTTGAACGATGGGAACAAGTATTCTTTAATCCCGATCTTACCGTGTTTATACAAATTCGAAGCTGGTCAAAGAGCAACACTATTTTCGAAGAAAGACAATATTGCTGATACAAATGGCAAGTATTTTTAACATGACTTATAGTAAACTTGCAAGTGTGATCTACCACAGTTTTTGTGCGTCATACAGAATGACTGAAGAGTTTAGATTAAAGAGTTTGGGCGATTTATCGAGTCATGCAGGCGACTCAGGCCAACACAGTTGTAAACTGTAACTTTATGAATGGGACCATCATTACTCTTCGGAAGACAAACAATTCTCTTTGGAGGAATCTTACAAGTATATACTTCACAACCGGTAGCATCGTTTTTTATTTTTAATGCAATCAAGTTTATTAGCAGTACAGTAAACGTACTCATTGACTGCTCGCTGTATGAAGTATCTAAATAGCCGTGATCTGCCCCACGATATCTTTTTAATATCAAGGGATTGATCTTTCATCTCATTCGCTCATTTAATACATTAACTGAGCTGGATCATAGTTAATAGAAAATATACATGGTTTGGAAGCTCAACAAAAGCCATTTTTTTATGTTTTTGTTCAGGTTTTTTAAAATTTTTGCACTTTCACGGTTTAATACTGAACATATTGTGTTTTCTGTATAATGAAGCAATCATCCAATAGCAACATTTAGGTTCAATCACTCAACCGTACGTGTTAAATATTAATAAACCTAACACAAAGGATTTATGTACCTTCATGTACCTTGTTAACCGCTTTGAAGTTTGCCAGGTTTCCAAACCATGTATATTTTCTATTAACTATGGCTGAATTGATTGACGCTTCCCAAATTTGCTTCAACGGGTGTGAACAATGGTGAATAATAATATTAAATTGTGAAAGCAAATTCGGGAGTGTCTTTTAGGGCCTGTTTACAAGGAGGTAGGGTTATCCTAGCACCCAGGTTACCCTAGCATCCTTATAAACACAACAAACAAAAAAACAAGCAATGTGCAAGGGTAACCCGGGTTGTAAACAGGCCCTTAGGCTAATTTTGGCGCAGATACATGTACGCATAGCGTACCTTTTGTTTAATTTTTTTTTTCCAATTTTTGTAATAACCGGTCCTTTACTGGTTTGTAAAACTGTTCAAAAACCAATCAAATTCCAGAAAAGTTGTGTTAAAACCGGTCTTTGTGTTCATTAATAACTGAACCCGTGGCTTTTATCTTGTATAAACACTCATTAGACTTTTTTTGGTTTTTAGCAGGTTTTTAAGTTGTACTTGAAATAAATATCGAGGAGTAATGTAAAAACAGTGTCTATTATTATTTAGCCCCAGATAATAACCAACTAAAAACAAAAAAAAATATGATCAGGTGAGTTTTTATATAACAATTATCCCCGAGCCGGGCGACGGGCCGAAGGCCTGGAGCCCGGTGAGGGTGCTGTCCATTTTGCACGCGTGGAGTCCATTTTACACGCGTGTAGAAAAAGCGAGGGAGCCGAAATCTGGGAAATAGTTTATTTATTTATTTATATATATATATGTTTGGTACGGTGTCACGCGGTAAGAATAGTTGGACACTGGTGACTAGCGACAAGAAAACTAAAAATCTGTCAGTATTTTGCTTTCGTTTAACGAAATGGAGCCTGCTCTACTTAAATAATAAAAGAGAACAACGAAGAAAAGGATACAAACAGCCGGTTTAATATATGTTGAAGCGAAACCAGAGGTCCTGAAGAAACCAAACGCCGTATGGCAAACAAAACCTCGAGCTGGATTGCAGTGTTTGTGGTCACTCAGTCGTCTCAAAGTCATTCAAGTTTATAACGGTAGGGGATTTGAATTTTGTCCTTATGTCCTAAAACAATATACATGCAGCTTCACGTTTTCGTGCTCTCCCTTTGCTCGTCCAAATTAACCATCAGTCAGCTTACCTAAAACTAACTTAAAACACTATCTTAGGCTTATATCACGCTTATATTAACCGTGGTGGACGTGGGCTTTGTCGGTTTTCTTGGCTGCGATTCCAAATTTTCGTTTAAATGTCTGCTTAATACTTCTTTCTGGAATCCGATTCTATTGAATTGTTTTTATCTCAGACTCTATTATAAATGTAATTTTTGAGCTGTCAACTTTTAATTCTGCCTTTGCAAAATGTACATGCATAGAGAAGCCATTTGAAGGCTTGCTAGAAATAATCCCTTTTGAAAACTCCTAAAAACAATATATTTTTTACAACCAGAATTTAATAATGAAATCTAAGTTTTGCTTTGATATGTTCAACTTTCTTTAAATGATTTAAATCAGTTTTGTCATCGTATTGACCTATCCATAAATTGTATAATTTAATATCCCAAGGATTTAATATCATTTGTTTTTATATTTGTTTGTTTTTATATTGGCTGTATAATCAGGAGTGCTTTTTTTAATCAGGGGGTGGGTGGGTGGGGGGTGTTTCAAAAAAGCCTGTAAAAGTGGGCGAGGGGTTGTTGCATTCATGTATTTCTAGTATAATTTCAATAATACTTACCACAAACATTTTCCTTGAAAGTTGAAGAAGTATCGACAGATCATTGGGTTGTTGTCATCCTGCTCTTCTCTAATGCGTACCTCTTCTTCCGATATCAGTCCCCCCCCCCCCCATATTCCAAAAGGGACTGTCCTTTTTCCAAATATGTGGTTGACAAAACTTCTCTTCCTGAAACAAAACATTTTAGCTTAGATTCTGAAGATACTGTGCTGCTCTTTTTATATATTAAATCTTTTAGAATGCTTTTCTACTCTTACAAAGAGCTTTTGCTCGAAAGGTTATTGATTTATCACTAAATGAATTTTCTACTATAAACAGAAAAGATTATTATTTGTCATTTATTTTTTGTTGTAGCTATTTGCCATGCCTTGCTTTTTTGTCGTATATGAACAATCTAGTTGGTTACCATGCCGTACTGGATTTCAAGATCTGATCACAACATTGCAAAAATCTTTCACATATTTTTACTGTGGCCGTTAAGAATGCTTCGATTCATCTTTGATTCAATGGCCGGGATTTTTATGTGCTGTTCTTAGACGTAAGTCGGTTGGAAACGTTAAATCTACAATGTGTCAAATCAAATACACATTACTCATTAGGTTCGATAGAATTCGACATCTGTTTCAAACGTGAATTTATGATTTGTCGAAAGCAATACTTTCCAGAAAGCGTTTAAATTTCCCGCGTTATGGAAGTCGTCATGGCTTTTACGATCGCATCTAGTCTCATATACTTAATATACGTTAGTCTGATCGAGAGAAATTGTTCGTCCACTGTGATTGCGCGAAAAACATGCATTTAAGAGCCTTGTAGTATAACTAGAAAAACCTCATCAGAGTTGGATGTTTACACTGCTCTTGCTTACTCAAATAAAAGTAGCATGCTGCGTAGGCAGTGTAGAAACCACAATCGAAATATAGTAAGGTTAGATATACTGCCGAAACAGAGAACGTAGGAGTCTAACGTTTCGAGCGAAGGCCCTTTTTCTCTGACTAAGGGCCTTTGCTCGAAACGTTAGACTCCTACGTTCTCTGTTTCGGCAGTATATCTAACCTTACTATATTTCGATTCTTGCTTACTCATCCTATCAATTAACTCGTCAGACATACCTTTCACTGGCAGAATCCGGACATCGAAACTGTCCTGGTCCACTTTCTTTTCATAAAATTGTTTTGCCTTGTCCTCTTCTGTCTGCCTTCCTTTTCTTCTTCTTGTCGCCATAATGCTGTCCTTCTCCGTTGATGTCCAAATCTCGAATGACAACTGATGCGGGCAAACGCCACTCTTGACAGCGTTATAGGATATCACACCTGACAAGTGACAGTTTTCGTCCTATTTGCATACGATATTTGCATGTCCCGGTTTGCTAAGCAACAAGCCGACGACTTATCGATTAGTGTTAGAAATAGAAAAAGCACTTTGCAGACAGAAATTATATATTCTATGGGACCTTGGTATGTCACTTCACGAAGAATGGGTGGTTAAATACTGACGTTTTAAACAGAGCCTTTCATCAGAGTAAAACGTAGATTGCTGCGTAGGCAATAAAGCACTGTCTACGCAGCAATCTATGTTTTACTATTCTCGGCAGTTTAGTACTTTTTCGTTTTTGCTCGGTCTAAAACAGACAGAGCAAAAACGAAAAAGTACTAAACTACCGAGAATAGTTTTGGTAACGAAAAACTGTTACTTACAAACTTGCCACACCCTGTTCTTTTGTTTTTCGTCGGTTTTTAACTTCTCCGTAATAACCTCCAATTTAAAAGCAGGCGGTGGTATTTGATTTCTCCCGGGGAAATGCGGGGTTGAAGGTTATTACGGAAAAATAATAACCTAGTACCAGGTTATTACGCAAAAATAATAACCTGAGATAACTTTACGTTAAAAATTAGCATAATTAACAAAACGCATTTAAATTAAGTATCTCAAACAAAATCACCCGCCCAAGCATACACAAAACTTCAATCAAATACATACAACTATTCTACGCACAAAGTAAAAATCAAGTTTGTCACGACAGGTTGAAGTTAATAGTAATATTATGAGGAGCTCTTTTCTTATCTGTTTTTTTGGTACTCATATTTTCATGCAACTTCGTTTCCTCCTCTTTAACAGATTCTTCAGGTTTGTTCTGCTTTACTTGAACTGCCATCTTTTTTGACGGTGTTGAATTTCCATACAATATGGAAAAAACGCTCTCCTCAAGTTCTTTGCTTGTTCTTTTGTATGCTCGTACAGCCAAACTTCGGTGTCCTTCAATAAAAGACGAAGTATAAGTCTTAAAAATTTCCAAAATATTAATCAGCATCCGAATGATTCGTCAAAACTGACTAACCTGGGTTTTTTTCACATATTAGTTGTTCGTCAACTTTTGCGTCGTATAATCTTGTTGCCGCTGTAGCCCGTAAACTGTGGTTTGTTTTAAAACCAGTAATTCCTCCAGCGTCACAAACTCGCTTTACCGTACTTGATAACTTATTATGGCCCAACAGAACTCCAGAATACCAACAGTCAAGCTTGGGTTTTTTCAACGGGGTGAGGTAGAACGCATCGCTATTTCTTTCTTTTGGACTATAACGAGAAAATTCATACATTACACATTGACAAGCGGTCTTAATTACATCAAAACGATAAAAAACTGTATAGTACAATCAAACAAAACAAGCTCTTACCAAAGGATACAATATTTTTCGTATAAACGCACTATGCATCTCGTCGAATCAGTATGTTCATATGCCCGAGTAACTTTCGGTTTAGTTTTTCTTTCTTTAAGCCCACCAGAGTTGGTTTTACTAACATCCTCGCTGTATTCAAGATATTTCTTGCCCTGGTCATCGTACTTCAAAGCAATTTGCGAACTTGTCCAACGAAGACGCCGATGTTCTTTCCCTCCTCGTAACGCAAAGTGAAGTCCCAACAAATAGATTAACGTCTCTACCAACTGTTGGCCATTTCCGTCTCCTAGAATATTCTTCGACCATAACTGATCCTCTTCACCAACCGTAATTATTTCAGCTCTTTTTCTGTGAACCCCAATACCAGCCGCCGAACACTCTTTCACGACTGTATCCAAAGATGTGCGTAATTTGCTGAAGAAATCATCGTTAAAGAATCGAAAATTTTGGCCACATTGACTTTTTAGATAGCGTTGAATGGCACAAACCAAGCCATGCAGTGAATTCGCAGGATATTCGGTGCCATCCTGCTTTTTAACTTCAAAAACAAAGTATGATATGGAATCATTGAGCTGCGCTGCCGACATATATTGTAGAGGCATCGGAAAGCAGCGAATAGAATTGTCACTTTGTGCCATCTTCGCTCTATTTGCACGCCACGCTTCGAATGCTCTTACCGCCCATTCGTCTTTGTAATGGGTAGCTAAAGGAACAGACTGCCGAACTCGCTCCTTAATCTCAACATCGTCTAACGAACGATCAAATCTCTCCTCCAGATCAACACCGTCGCCCGATATAACATCACTTTCTCCTATATCAGTCGAAATGAACGAATTCTGAGTGATATAAATCTCGTCGTCACTCTCGTCCATCACGGTTCCTTGCTATTCAAACAACACCTGCGAAGCACGATCAAGTTTTGATGCACGCCTATTTTGTGTGAATTCATTCATGCACACAACAGTTAAAAATAATTGATTTCAAAATCGTAATAACACAATTGAATTTTCAAATCCCTAATTGCTCTTTTTCAAAAACAAACTATGTATTAGCTTGAATTTCTAATGTAGAAACCTCCGAAAAACAAAAGAATAGGGTGTGGCAAGTATATAAACAAGTTAAAGCCCTCGGGAGTCGGTTTTTATTTAACTGTAAAGACCTCACGCTTCGCGCTCGGTCTTCACAGTTAAATAAAAACCTCTCCCTCGTGCTTTAACCTTCATTTAACCAATTTTTCGTTTTTGTCATCCAACACCTTTGTTGAACCGATTAATAAGGGTTTTTTCCTTGATATTGAGATCAAGCTCCGAATTAATAAGTAATGCTTTTCGACAATTTTTGGTCATACCTGGCAACCATTTAGCCATTTTGAAAGGTCGCGTAGATGGTGATGGTCCATTGAACCTATCAGCGTCACTGACCGAATTGCCGAAAATAGATGACTCAAGTCTGTTTCTATTCTATTTTAATAGAAAACGATTGTTGTTGTTTTTTCTGAAACCTATTCAAAACCGGCCGGAAGATATTTATAATTTCAGTTTCTTAACTATTTCATTGCTACAGTCGACTTTTATTATTTTACTCTGGCTAACGTCAGATGATTTTACTTGTCAAAAAGAGAAATATAGCAGTGAAAAAGTTATGTCCATCTTAGTGGGAGAAAATAAAGCGAAAACATACGATTTTCTGAGCCAATTAACGTCTTAAGTCAGAAACCCGCTTTACCACCAAGCGGGGGTTTCTAATTAACCTGAACTATGCTAGCGATTTACTGCCGCCAAGCGGGATTTTTCCGGGGGTCTTGATGCTGTAGTTCGTTATTATTCTTTTTGAATTTTGGTGGCTTTTACAAAAGCCGTTTTGGTCTCTTAATGTGGATTGTGGTTGACTTATAAAAATCCTATCGCTATTCGGCGCGAACGAATTTTATTTTGGTCGTGCGATATGGTGGCTGGTCAACTTTTTTTTTTCAGCGCTACGAACTAAGTCGGCCAACTATCCAAACTGTTCATTTGAATAAACTGCCGAAATTAGTTTTACTAACAAAATACTTGCATCGGGCATCCAACGGTCATGAGTTATGTGAAATCTCGGCTCCACACTTGGGATGAGTGTAAAAAGACGCTGTACAAGTCCGACTATATTTATGGCGATTTTGCCACAGTCAGTGCGGTTATCAGACTAGCTATCAATCGCTACAGGCGGACTATTTTAGTTTTGAATCCGGGGTTGGGCAGTTTTTTTGTGCAAGAATTTTATTTTGCGGCAGAAACCTCTCCAAGAATTTTTTTTTTACAATTTATGACAGGTTTACGATCTACCGTTTGGCTATGCGCGATTTTTTTTTTCTCCGCCGAGCCTGTGCTCGAATTTCTTTTTTGGTATTTGCCCAACCTCTCCCTCAAAGATAGAATGGTCTGTAGTCAAATAGTCAGGGGTTTTTTTTTGAGATCAAGCTCCGAACTAATGAGTAATGCTTTTCGACAGTTTTCGGTTATATACCTGGCAACCATTTCGCCACTCTGAAAGGTTGCGTGGATGCTGATGGTCCATTGAACCTATGCTGTCTCTGACTGAATTGCCGAAAATAGATGACTCTAGCTAGTCTAGTCTGTTTTTATTTTATTTTTATAGAAAACGATTGATTTTTTTTTCTGTAATCTGTTCAAACCGGCCGCTGGACAATATTTGTGCTACTGTCGACTTGTACAAGTAAGACTATATTTATGGTCAACTTTGCCACAGCCAATGCGGTTATCAGACTAGCTACCAATCACTGCAAGTGCTACAGTCGACTTTTATTATTTTACTTTGGCTAACGTCAGACGATTTTACTCGTCAAAGAGAGAAATTTAGCAGTGAAAAAGTTATAGCCCATCTTACCCAATTTCAATTATGCGAGCCACTTAACGTCTTAGTCAGAAACCTGCTATACCGCCAAGCGGGATTTTCTAATTAACCTGAACTATGCTACCGAGTTACTGCCGCCAAGCGGGATTTTTTCAGGGGTCTTTATTTTGTAATTCGTTATTCTTTTTGAATTTTGGTGGCTTTTACAAAAGTCCTTTTGGTTTTATATGATAGACGACCTAGTCTTCATATCCCCAATAGATGACATGACCATGGTCTGTTTTTTGTTTTGTTTTTTATAGAAAACGATTGATTTTTTTCTGTAATCTGTTCAAACCGGCCGGACAATATTTGTGCTTTCAGTTTCTCAACTCTTTCAGGCGTGATAAACGGCGTATTTTTCATGCGGCGTATAAGATTTAAGTTCATGAAAAATACGCCGTCTGTAACCATTAAATACGGCACTTGCATTAAGTTCGACAGAGCCATTAAATACGGCGAGCCCGGTCGTATAATACGACTCAACTACGGCGTTGATGCAGACGACGGCGTAATATTCATGCGCCGAATAAGATACAAACATTAAATTAAAATATGATAATACATTTCCTATCCATAATTCATGTTCATAACATCGTTTCCAGGCCTACGACTTGAGAACTTGTAAAAAGTTCGACTTATTAAATACGCCAAAAATACGCCGTATAGCTCAAACGGAACAATTTCGTAATTTGGGTCGACCCTAATAGTAATAGGTAATTAGGTATTTTATAGGGCGCATGAAAAATTGTATTGTATTGTATTGTAGACTTTATTTAAAGAGGGTAACACTTGACAGTATAAATTACTGATAACTCCGTGGCCCTCTATTTATAGGATTATATACAAGGTGTATGTTAAAAAATCTACAAACATTGTAATCAAATTATTATACATATATACAAAAATACAATAATAAACCCTAAGAATGACTAATAAAAATAAAATAATAATCAAAACATACTAACGTTCTATGTGACTGGCGGCTTTCTGTTCATTCAAAAACTGATTATATACATCTCTCTTAAAACTAGGTACTAATGGTTTCTTTCGCATATTGATGTATATTCTGTTCCAGTCTATTATAGTTCTTACAGCGAAGGTTCTGCCTCCTTCAGTTTTGCGCTTGAATGTAGGACATAACATACCAAAATTAGACTATCGTGTCTTTCTATTATGGATATCAGAATTCCTTACTAAAAACGAATCTAAATAACCAGGAGTACAATAAGCAGTATTCACACGTTTAAAAGCTAAAGTTGTTCTTTTGATCAAAGATTGTTTCGTAAAAGGCAGCCAGTTCAAGGTGTTAAAAAGGGAAATAGATGACGTTTTTTATGCATCCAAAATAATTCTGGCTGCTCTTTTCTGAAGCCTTAGTAATGTATGAAAACATTCAGCACTACAGCTATCCCAAATTACACTTCCATACATTAATGTAGGCTTAATGACAGCATTAAAATATAATTCCCTTTGTCATTGTTTAAGATATTAGCCATATGTTTGAGAAGGCCTAGTCGTTTAGACAATTGCTTACACAAATGATCAATGTGTGCTTCATAATTCAAATTTGTATCAAGGATTACTCCTAACAGCTTCTGACAGGGAACTTGATCAATTTGAGTATTACCCAGTCTGACTGCTAAAGTTAAACTTTCATTTGCTAAGATTTTCTTTTCGAGACGCTTGCCTGTTATCAATAAAGACTTTTATGGGTGTTTATGATCATCCTGTTTTGGGTCGACCATTCACTAATGGCATCAAGATCACAATTTATGTCTTGAACCACAGATGGAATATCGTTCCAATGCACACTCGCTGATAGTGTTGTGTCATCAGCAAAAATGTCAATTGATGTATGAGATAAGTGCAGCGGAATGTCATTCACAAATAACAGAAACAATACAGGTCCCAGCACGGATCCCTGTGGCACACCTTGCTTGATGGGTAAACAATCCGACTGTTGTCCATCAGAACTGGTAACAAACTGGGATCGTCAGTAACATAGGACGTGAACCAGGATAGTGCCGAATGACTAACTCTGTACAACTGTAACTTAGTCAATAGAAGTTGATGATCCACAACATCGAAAGCCTTCTTGAAATCGATGAAGACCATTGCGGTAACCTTCTCATGGTCCATGTTAAATAAGATTTGGTCCGTAAGCTTGATCAACGCGGATTCAGTAGAATATCCTTCACGGGAAAAAAAAATAAAAAAATACGCCGTTTGTTACAGGCCTGAGGCCTGCTGTGGACTTGCACAAGTCAGACTATATTTATAGCCGACTTTGCCACAGTCAGTGCTGTTATCAGACTAGCTATCGTTGCAAGTACTAAGGGACGTTCAAACGCCGGACAATATTTACGCTTTCAGTTTCTTAACGCTTTCAATGCTACAGTCGACTTTTACTATTTTACGCTGGCTAACGTCAGACGATTTTAATCGTCAAAGAGAAAACATCTAGCAGCGAAAGAGTTAACATTAGCAATAGGACCGATCATGCCCAAAGCATACGATTTTCTGGGCAACTTAACGCCTTAAGTCAGAAACCTGCTTTACTGCCAAGCGAGTTACTGACGCCAAGCGTGATTTTTTCGGGAGTCTTTATTCTGTAGTTCGTTATTATTCTTTTTGAATTTTGGTGGATTTCCCAAAAGCCGTTTTGGTTTTATAGGAAACTGGTTGACCTGGTTAAGGTGCTGACCAACTCTCTTAATGTAGTTGATTTTATGTTGTTTTCTTGAATAGGGTTACAGCTGTCACTGGACGCTTGACGTGAGTGATAAAGAGATTCGTGTTCTTGGGTTGTTATCGCATGTCGTCTGCGTAAATGGTCTGAAAGTCTTGACACGGCAACATTGAAATATCAACAGCCAGGAACAAGACAAGGTCTTTTAATATGCCGATCTCTTGAGGATTTCTGTTGGATATTTCGTTCCTCGGGGTTTGGTATTGGGAAACTCTTGAGCTGCTCCATGGCAATTCCAGCATGCACTCTTTTCAAGTGTCGATCCAGTCGCTCAAAGAATAATCCATGCTGAGTGCACCACTCCTCTGCACCCACTCACCCGACAAACTCCACTGGACATCATCAACGACTTATAAATATCCTGTCGGTATTCGGCCCGAACTGGTTATGATTTATTCTGGTACCCAAACTTCACATTTGTGTGGTCGCACAAACTTGTGTAGATTCAACAATTTTTCTAGCCGGCCCACCATCCAAACTGTTCATTTGGATAAACTGCTGACATTAGTTTTACTAACAAAATACGTGCATCGGGCATCCAACGTTTACGAGTGATGTGAAATCCCGGCTCCACACTTGGGATGAGAATAAAAAGACATTGTACACGTCACACTATATTTATGGCCGGCTTTGCCACAAGTATATTATTCATCCCTGCACGGAAGAGCACTAAACATGAGAATGAAACTGGATCTAGATTCCCTTTCTTTACTTATTAAATCTGCATGTTTAAAAGTGACGATTTTTTAGGAAAATCTTGAAAGTCATATTAAACTATAACTCTAGCTGAGTATTAATTTGTCAATGGCCTGCTTTGCCACACTGCCACGGATTAGAGACTATGCATGCATGTACAGTACCAGGGGCGGATCTAGACTGTTGCAACTGTTGCAAATGCAACAGTCAAAATGTCCGGAAAAACGAAAAACGACATTAAAAGATAATAAGAATAATTCAATTTGCAAAATTACCTAACGGTTTATAACTCGAAAGCTCAGCCTCGGCCCTCCAGTCTTCGCTTCGAGCAAAATCCGGGAAAATTCTAACCCGCAATTGGGCGAGATTGTCATCACCCAGAAAACCCGCAATATACAATATTTCCGGCCGAACCCCCCCCCCCCCCCATCTCCTTGTGCAACATCCTTGTGCAACTGGCCTGGCCCGCTGTTGCACCAGATCAGTCTGAAGTCGTTTGTGCAACAGTTGAGCTAAATATAGTCCGTGAAACAGGCTATATTTAGCATTTGTGCAACAGCTAGCGGTAGCTGTCCAATCAAAACACTAGACTGTGCAACAGTTGCAACAGATTGCGAAATCTGTTTCGCTTCTCAGATGATGTTATTGAGTACGCTTCATTCGACCAACTCGGCTTCTTTCAAGAATAAATAGCTTCTAACGCTGTACGTGTTACAGCCGCTGTTGAATATATTGATGGAAGTTATTCTCGAGAGGAAACAGACTGTAAACTTATCGTTCTCAAGTGCGAGTGCGAGCGTAATATTTCAAAAGGATGCGGAAAGAATCTTGGTGAAGATCTACGCTGTACTTTGTGCAGGAATCGCGCGCCTCGAATCACTACCCAGTGAGGTAAGCCTTAGCAGCTTAGAGTATGAATAATATTCTATAAATTAATATTATATTATAGTGTATGCTAATGAGTCCTCACTCAGTGTTTCATGGGAGTCAGCTCTCCGCTGTTCGGTTTCAATATTTACTGCAGTCAGTGAGTCAAGTCTGACAGTCGCTTTCCATATTAAATACATTTTGAGTTTAGACTAGTCTCTTTCTCTCGTTTATGCTTTGTACAGTATAGTATTACTAAGCGCTTCTCGGTTGTATTTATGTTTAATTGTGTATCTAATTACAATATGTTATCTTAAATATATACAAAACGGTCTTCCAAGATGGCTTTAACTTACTCTCAGAATGCGGGACATGCGTTTTTAGAGGTCCTAATTTTCAAAATTTTCCGGGGGCACATGCCCCCGTACCCCACTACATGGAGCGAACCACGCCATGCGTGCAACAGTCAAATCTTTTCCTAGATCCGCCCCTGAGTACGTGAATAAAAAAAGTGCCAGAACTGCCAGCCTTGATATGCGGAATTTTGTACAGAATGATTGTAGTAAATGAAAAGTTCAGATCAGTAGGCCAGATACCTAATTTCTCTGTCGAGAGAAAATTATTGGTCAGTTGTCGATATAGAAGAAATCCCGGTTAACTGAAAACATTAATTGCCTGGTTGAGAAAAAATTATCCGGTCAAAAGATAAGACAAAATTCCCGTCTAGAAATTATTAGAAAATTCCATTTATTTGGTACGGCGCTGGCTAGGCTCAGCCGAACTTCATTGTTTTTGCACTTCGTTACATTTTGGCCAACACAAGTGTTGATCGTGTCGCAGAATATGACCTTACCGACACTCAAACGACACTACACACTATTAGACAGTAGTTGTTTCAAATGGACATAGAAAAGGAGGTGATAGAATCGGGAAGACTAGGAGAGCAGGAAAACAGCTTTACTTTACCCAGATTTACTAATATAATATGGATTACAAGCTTGCCGAATGCCTGGTGTATGAGGACGCCTACAACCATGGGTTACTACCACGCCCTGATCCGGAATTAGTGAAACTAGTAAGGTAAAGATCTTCATTAAAAGACAGAAATGACATATTTTCCAGGACTTTTTAAAATCTAGTTCCCCAACAGTGTCACAAATCAAAATATTGGCATTATAGCAACCTGGGGTGTGGGGCAGGCCGGTTGTTTGTCTGGCAGTCTCGCAGCCTGCCACACTGGCAGTCAGGCAGTGTTGTGTGGTAGTCAGCCAATCGGTCAGCTGCTCATGCAGTCATGAAAGCAGAGAAAACAAGTGTAGTTACACTCTGAGTGGCTTAGTACTAATGCAAGTCCGACCACTGGAGAAACTCACATTTAGGACACATTTCATGCACACAACGCATACCCAGCTAACACACAACGTTGTCACAACGTTGCTAGAAAGTTGTAGTTTGGTTAGGTCCGACCTAACGTTTATACAACGTTTGGTGAATAATCGGCAATGTCGTAACGTTTTAGCGACGTTGTGGCGACGTTGAAATACAACGTTATATTGCGACATTGTCGCAACGTTGTGGCAACGATAAACCAACGTAACAATACAACGTTATATCATGACGTTCGTGCAACGTTGTCGCAACGTTAAACCAACGTAGTAATACAACGTTATATCATGACGTTCGTGCAACGTTGTGGCAACGTTCTACTGACATTGTAATACAACGTTATATCCGGACGTTCATACGACGTTGGTGTAACGTTATACCAACATTGAAATACAACGTTATATCCTGACGTTCGTACAACGTTGTGGAAACGTTCTATCAATGTAGCAATACAACGTTATATTCTGAAGTTTGTTTAACGTTGTGGCAACGTAGTTGAAACATCGATGGGAATGACGTAATCGTATTCAGACTTATCAAAACAACGTGGTGGCAACAACACAGTGATATAGCAATGCTGTGTTAGTCACTCGAGATCTCGCCATGTTACGTTCGATTTCACATAAACGTTTAATTTGAGGAGGATAAATTACGATATCTGATATTCTACGGTATCTGAACTTCGCAATAATACGGTATATTATTAATCTTTTGAATTAAGCTCTGTGTTGACCGCTGTTCGTATATGACGTATATCCTATTTTCGTTTATTGATTGTTCTTCAGTTTTTATTTCGCGTGTGTTTGGAGTGCAGGGTAAGCCCGTTTTTGCAAACACATGGTTTGATATAAGTGCTGTACGTACGTATTTCCTGTATTTTTTCTAATATTTTTTCTTCACGATCGAGTCGTGAACGAACAGGCAAAATCAATAATATGGCGTGTTCAGCTGTTAAAGGTTAATGACTAAAACTAAGCAAATTAATTAATCATACAATTAGGTATATATGCTATATGTAATATGAAAACGGTCTAAATTAAGAACACAAGTTCAATCAATAAGAACGCAAGTTCAATCAATATAAAAGCATTTGTGAAAACGTTGTCGAAAGGTCACTGTTTAACGTTGTCACAACGTTGCTGATAAAACGTTGTCAGAACGTTGTCAAAACGTCGCTGTTTCGTAATTTATAACGTTGTCACAACGTTGCCTGCTGTCTACAAATTTTCGTTGCCACAACGTTAACACGCAACGTTGTCACAACGAAAGTCTAACGTTGTTACAACGTTGTCACAACGTAAATTTGTTAGCTGGGTACATCGTACTGGGGACTTTGAAGTCCCCACAATGTCGGTGCGTAACTCGTGCAGGTCCCCATGTGCTGTGTACAAATATTGGGTAAAGATATCTTACTACGAAGACAACAATTAACTAATTACTTTTGGGATACCACTTTCTCTATTTGAGAATGTATTTTTAAATGTGAGCTTCCTGTGGCATGTATATTATTTCAAAATAGAAAGTTGATTTTCAGTGTGTCAGTCAGACAGGCAGCCTTGCTGTCTGGTAGTATAGCAAGCTGCCTGCACACGGGCATGCAGAAGCGGTAAGTGTGCAGGAAGGAAGGTTTGTGGGCAGACAAGTAGGTGGGGCAGGCTAGCAATTTGTTTGTTTAGGTTAAAAAGGTGCCTGAAGGTGGGCAGGAAGGCCGATGGGCACGCAGGCATGTAGGCAGCCAGACAGACATGCAGGGACAGACAAGTGTGGGGTACACAGGCAGCTGGGCAAGCAAGCAGGTGGGGATGTGCGTGGCCTACAATTTGTTTGTTTAGTAGCAAGCTGCCTGCAGGTGGGCAGACAAGCTGTTAGACGGGCACGCAGGTAGGTGGGCAGCTGCACAGGTGGGGCAAGTGGGTAAGCAACCTCGTTACCAGGGCCTTATCTCCGCGCCCCCACCCCCACGCTGCGAAAAGATCCTGGTTTCGGCTGGTCACGTGGCTCCCAGAATCTGGGTGCTACCAAAATAATATTACATGGGATCGGACCCACGGGTCATAATTGTCCTGCACTAATAGAAATTCTTATGAATTATGGATAAGGAATCTAACGAAAGAGAAACTCCAAAGAAAGTGTATAAATCTAGTAAAACCTGCTACTCAAGTTCGTGTCGCCTGTGTGGATCAGTTGTGGACCCAAGACACGCAAGAAACCTCTTCCAAAAGTCAAACTTAAGAACCCTTTTGGCAGTGCAAGAAATATGTAGCCCTCGTGACCTGCAAAAAGAAGAATCGTTGCCCCATTTAGTATGTAGGCCTTGTGAACGAAGGCTTGATAATTACAAACAATACAAGTCCAAAATACTCGAGACGCAAAATAAATGTTGCTTAAATGAATCACCATCTGGTCCTGAATCAAGACCGAAAAGGGTCAGCATGGAGACCATACGTGGATGTTGTTGCGGCAAATTGTTTAAAGAAAGATAGCAGATACTGTTGGAAATAAACGAGTTACAAGAAGCTGCCAGGAGACAAAACAGCTCGGTCTTGAGAAATAGAGTATACAATAACCTCGCATCAATCAACTTTGAACAGATTTTAACAGAAATGAAATCTGCGTGTCCTTTGGCCTTCCAGTTTCTGGAAACAATGATCCAACTACATGCTAATCCCGGGGAAAGGACTATGCTTTTGTCTTTAATCTTCGCAATCATAATGTTTCAAAGGTGTCACAAGCTAAGTTTGCTTCAACGACTCAACACTGTGTTACTATTTGAAGGTGGCGCAGATAAGGTGGTGATTATTTAATTTTTTTACAACTTAATTATTATATATTATATTTTACACAATTATTATTATTAAACGTGTCTTAACTCTTAACAGAGTGACAACTACAAAGATGAAGGAGGTTTAAATAGCTAACTGTTACATAAAGAGATAGTGATAGGAGATATTTCAAAGCATGACAAAGTTATGTTGTTGTTACGTCTATGTTTATACTGTGTAATAGCTACTTGCCTGGCAATAATTTGACTAATTAGACTTCGCGATAAAACCAGTGTACTATGTAGGCAGTGTTGAAATAGTACAAATCGAAATATAGCAAGATTGTTGTACTGCCGAAACACGGAACGTATACGTTTCGAGCGAAGTTGTCGAAGAAACTACGAATGGCCTACCACGAAACATATCATTTGAGACTTTATAAATACGTTCCATGTTTTGGCAGTACACCAACCTCTCTAACTAGACTGCGATTCTTGCCTGATTCCTCCATTGCAACGATTTAAGTATATCTACAAAGTGATGTTCTTGGACTTCGTATTTTTCTTTGCTTTTTTCTGATATGCGGTTAGTTGTTCAGAACTGTTTTGTTCATAGTTTGTTTTAACATATGTATTTAAACATCTTTTTAAAAATCCTCACATGTAACTTTGCCGTTAATATAATGCCATTTTATGTATTTTAGAAACAACACAACGAAATCATAATAATACAATCCAGTCTTCTGGATGTTTGTTTTGAAATCGACATCCTGTGGCGGGGTTTTCCCCACTGACCCACTCAAGTTTTACATAATATATAATGATCAATCCTTATAATCGCGGACCGCTATTTTTTCTTTTGAAAGTTAAACTTATAACCCGACTGGATGAAAATATGTAATAACAAGCTAACAGCAACTACTCTGGTACTGGCAATAGTCTGAATAACTTTTTGGTTACTAGATACATCATTATTCTGAACGCGGATTTAAGACATATCATTGTTGCTTTTTTCCAGTGAATTGAAAGATGTAACAAATATGGTTTCTGTTTATCATTCCCTAAGAAATACTCCATTATGGATGACATTGGTAATCATTTTCTGGATGAGGCTGTGCAGCAGGTCAAAGA
>OZ036003.1:3780989-3858206 GCA_964035015.1 Corallium rubrum
AGAACAGTGTTCCACTAGGAACTATTTTGGATTGATGCATTTAAACACAATAAGATCTCTATGTGATTTCGTTGATCTCGATCTTCAGACGCCATTTTGAACGTTTTATGAATACTGAATGATATAACTTGAACCCTCCCCTCCCAAGAATTGTCAATGCGCCACGTGACCAGCCGAAACCAGGGTCTTTTCGCAGCGTGGGGGTGGGGGTGCGGAGATAAGGCCCTGGGAACAAGGTTGGTGGGTAAGCAGGCAAGTGGGCAGGCATGCAGGTGGGCAAGCAGTAATTTATGTAATCTTATCAATGAATGTCAAATTTCCTCCAGGGGATCTTGATGTATTAAGTACGTCTTATAGTACAAACGATAAACTCTTTGTAGAAAACAACTTTAAAATACTTGTTCTTGCACTAGAGCCTACACTTCTTTATGTTTAAGGCGGCCCCATACTGTTTTCTAAAGAGTTGGGAAAATTGCAAGTTTTAACCTCCAAAAATGCTCATAGATATTTTGGAAAAGAATAAAACTAAAGTTATGCATAACACTAAGAAGGGCAATAGCCCCACCCTGTTGAGCGGTACATATATCGGCTACACGGTGACGTATCCCCCGGGGGCAGGAGTTATAAACCCGCGAATATCCAAGTTCGATATATCTGACATTTTTTTAGTTTTGAACTCAAAAAGTAAAATAAAACTGTCAGACAAGCTCAACTTTCACGACTAAATGTGAAAATATATCAGTACTAGACAATGCAAGTAATACTGAACAATATGGAAAGTCTGAAGTCAGCAGTGGTTCCAGTGGGGTGATACCAAGAAAGATATGGGAAGGTGTGTTTTGTACATTAAAACACTCACAAGAACAGTTACCATATTACGACCTTTTTGACCATTCGAGTATACCATAGTTGATAGAGGGAGATGGTTGGGAAACCTGGCAAACTTCAAATATCCTGAAAAAATAACCCACTTGGAGGTTGAAAGGGGTTTGACCATGCACAAAGTTTTTTAAAGCTCATTTGATGTGGACAAACGACTGAACACAAACGTTTTCTATTGGAAACACGGCTCGAACTATGTCATGATTTGTAGTAAGTACTGGAATACGGAATACCTCGAACCAGAAGCCAGAACAAACACGTAGTGCCCAATCTCTTTTATACTGCTATCTTAGTTCGCAAAGGTAAAACAATAGTAACACAATAGAATTTTCAACCGTGACCGTGCACAAGGTACACAAACACCTAGAACAACGGATTTTATGAGACATGGGAAGAACCGAATTTCATGCATGTTTGAAGTGCTTGGTTTTCTTCTAGAGACTGGGTCCTAATTTGTCTTATTTCATCGGATTTCAGTTTATTTGTTTTGCTTGTCTTACAATAATTCATCGGCGACAGTCGGCGATCATCGGGGGTAACAAATTTCAGTTTGGTTCTTGCGATGATCGCCGGTGACCGTCCCCGATTGCCGGTTCTCATAATCCTATTTCATCGCAATTCATCGAAAAGCTGTTCGCCGATGATCGGCGATGAATTACGATATATGAAAACCAGGCTTTAGGCGGGGTATACATGAATTTTGACTTCAAAAAAATATTTTTAAATTTATTTGAAGCTTTAAACGCTAAAGAAACCCAGACTGTGTGTTTCAGGTTCAAATTATTGTTCACTTGTATTTATTTATTTTGCTGATTGGAATCAGTATTTATATATTCTGTAAACACCAAGATCAGTTTAAAGTTTCAGTATACCTTGGGCTTGTCCTTTATATGTTGTTTTCAAGTTTTCGCTTACCTAAACAATATACAGGTTCACGTTTTCGTGCTCGTCCAAACTATATGTCAGCTTAACTAAAACTAACTTAAAACACTACCTTAAGCTTAAGTGGACGTGAGGTTTTTCATTGACTTTGCATGCACTATTATTAAAAATAATCATGGGCTTTGCCGATTTTCTTGGCGGTATTTCCAAATTTTCGACTGAAACGTTGTCTGTTCAATACTTCTTTCTGGAATCCGATTCTACTGACTCTGTTAAAAATGTTATTTTTGAGCTATTAACGTTTAATTCTGCCTTTGCAAAAGCACAAAACATGTATGGATACGGAAGTCATTTAAAGGCTTGCTAAAAATATTAAACCCTTTTGAAACCTCCTAAAAACAATATATTTTTTACAACAAGAATTTAATGAAATCTAAGTTTTGCTTTGATATCCTATCTATAAATTTTATAATTATCCTGAGGTTTATATCTGTTTGTTTTTATGTTGGCTGTATATCAAGGGCGCTTATTTCAATCAGGGGTGGGTGGGTGGATGGGTGTTTGGGGGGTGTTTAATAAAAAGTGGGTGAGGGGTTGTTGCGTTGATGTATTTCTAGTAAGGCTGGTTTCCACTTAGGAGATGAAGAACAGGAACGGACAGAATTTTCTTTGTCTTGTGAGTTCTCGGTCGGAACTAATGACTTTAACACAAACGAAATTTTCATGTCTGTTTCTCGGGGCACTTTACAAATTGATTAACCTTTATAAGGTCTGAAGGTCGACTTTCCCTGCGAACTTAAATAGCGGAATTAGTTTACTTCTGTTTTCACTTGTCAAGACTGTCAAGTTTGAGCTAAAAATCTTCTACAGAGATCACTTGTGCTGTGGAATATACAGTAGGCTACATATGTACATGTTTTATAGTGACAATCTTTGTTTTTTTAGCACGCGTGTTCAAATTAATTGTCCTTCGTATGATCGATATATATAGTTCGATGTATCAGGTTTCAGTTAACACAACGCTTAATTGTCCTATACACTTGTTCCTAGAGATATCTCAGACTTCTGCGTGGCCCCGTCAAATCTAGCCTCCCCAGCAGCCATGTCCAGTGTTCGGCCCGCACCTACCACATCTGCTCAAGTGAGCGCCACATTCCATTCTCTTTGTGTATATGGACCAATGAAATTACACCATTGTCGTGCTAAATATAAAAGCCATCTTTGGCTAGTGTCGTTATGTGTAATTTGTTTAGTCGAAAGCCAATATTTTGTTTGAAAAATTATAGCCTAGAACTTCACGAGATTTATGGAGAACATTCTTTTGAATATGTTCTTGCTGGTCGTGTAAATAAATATGTGCGAAAAGTTTTAAAAAAGCTAGAAGTGTCGGCGAAATGCATCGAGTGGATAATAAATTTTACGGGGATGTCTGGCCATGTCTGGGTAGCAACCTCAATGTTATCCAGCTTCATATTCCATGCAGTGGCGCTTTTAACTTTATTTCATGTACATGTATTCATATTGCGATTTACAGTTGCAACATCATCTTATTGGTTCTATTTTCACAAAATTTTCACTAAACTATAAGCAATAGTTTTCGAAATATTTTAAAACGGACAGCTCAACTGCTCAAGGTCAAGAGGTCAGCTCTTCAGATTTGGGAAGCCTGATCTCTGACTGGTCAATGTACGGAATGGAATGTGGCGCTCACTTGAGCAGATGTGGTAGGTGGAGGCAGGCCGACGAATCTGACAGAAGAACCCGACTGTTTATTTAGCAGCTACTCAGCTAAAAATATTTACCAGAATTTTTTTACCAATTGTCTCTTATTTTTCGCCAGGATACCCATGCTAGTACATTGTATAAAACCTTAACTTTCACTAATCTTCGTGTCTACGACCATTTCACTGGTAAAGCACCGGTTCCCGTCAGATCACCGAAGTTAAGCCCAGTCAAGCTGGGTTAGTACTTGGATGGGTGACTGCCCGGGAATACCCCGTTGTTGTAGACTCCTTTTTCTTTTCTTTTTTTGCAAACGTATTCTACTGAACTTGTTCTAGATAAACTTGATGCTTTCTTGACAAAGTGTTCGTATTTGACTAATTAGTGAAAAATCAGATAAAAAAGCAGTTTATTTATACCCTAGAGAACCCGAGAGACAAGAAGCCAATCTCGTACCCAGAGCCTTTGCCGCGTAGGGAAACAAACGCTTTGGGTCGTGTGGCTCTTTGGTATACTCATAGTTGCATGATTGAGGGAGATGGTTAGGAAACTTCATAAAATCCGTTGTTCTAGGTGTTTGTGTACCTTGTGCACGGTCATGATTGAAAATTCTATTGTGTTACTATTGTTTTACCTTTGCGAACTAAGATAGCAGTGTAAACGAGATTGGGCACTACCTGTTTGTTTTGGCTTCTGGTTCGAGGTATTCCGTATAGACCGTTTTCACTCACGTGATCGGTGGCCCCATTGGGACAGTGAAACAATACGAAATACTTGAACAAGAATAGGGCTAAATTCCCATAGGATCAAGATGGTACACCAATATGGCCGCCATTTCATTGTTTTGGTACACCAATAGAGAGCTTAAGCATACAGACGTTTTAGAGCCACGAACGGCGATTGAATTCAATAGCATTTTGCATTCAAGACAATGATAATGAGGAATTTAAAATCCCAAGAGCAAAGAGAACGCCGTCGTCGTTCTATACAAGACGTCATTGAGAGCATTTTCACGTTCTTGAGACGATGGGAACTTCTAGAACGTTGAGGCCTGTCATCGTTGTTTTACTACAATGAGACATGCTTTTAAAGTAGAAAACTTGTACTTTAAGGGGGATAATTTCATTACATTACAATATAAAATAAAGGATCTGTATTTTTATATAAAGATGAAATTTAAGCTGATGAGCTAACAGTTTAGATATGTGATTATTCATAGCCTTTGTTTTGGGTAAAAAAGTCTTTTCAAAGAATACGCGGTTCAGTAGTTCTGTATTGTATTCCTGTTCTTCCGGTCACCGTCCGTGTCTCAAAAACACCTAATATGCTTAAGCTCTCTAATATGGCCGCCGTGACGTTAGATGAAAACGCTCTATTCCAGTACTTATTACATATCATGACATAGTTCGAGCCGTGCTTCCAATAGAAAACGTTTGTGTTCAGTTGTTTGTCCATATCAAATGAGCTTTAAAAAACGGTCAAACCCCGTTCAACCTCCAAGTGGGTTCTTTTTTCAATATATTTGAAGTTTGCCTAACCATCTCCCTCTGTCAACTATGGTATACTCGAAAGGTTGAATAGGTCATATGGTAACTGTTCTTGTGAGTGTTTTAATGTACAAAACACACCTTCCCATATCTTTCTCGGTATCACCCCACTGGAACCACTGCTGACTTCAGACTTTCCATATTGTTCAGTATTAGTTGTATCATCTAGTACTGATGTATTTTCACATTTAGTCGTGAAAGTTGAGCTTGCCTGTCCACCTGCTGGCAGCTTGCTACTATACAAACAAATTGTAAGCAATGCGCATTCCCGCCTGCTTGCTTACCCAGCTGTCTGTATACCCGACTGCCTGCATGGCTATAAACCTGCCATCTGCACACTTGTCTGTCTCTGCATGCCAGCTGGCTGCCTGCCATCCTGCCTACACATTAGCCACCTGCACACCTGCCTACCTGCGTGCGTGCCCATCTGCCCACCTTCAGGCAGCTTTTTAACCTGAACAAACAAATTGGTAGGCTGCCCGACTGCCTGCCTACAAACCTTCCTTCCTGCACACTTACCGCTTCCGCATGCCTGCGTGCCCATGTGCAGGCAGCTTGCTATACTACTAGACAGCAAGGCTGCCTGACTGACTGACACACTGAAAATCAACTTTCTATTTTGAAATAATATACATGCCACAGGAAGCTCACATTCAAAAGTACATTCTCAAATAGTGAAAGTGGTATCCCAAAAATAATTAAATTGTTGTCTTCGTAGTAAGATATCTTTACACAATATTTGTACACAGCACATTATGGGGACCTGCACGAGTTACGCACCGACATTGTGGGGACTTCAAAGTCCCCAGTACGATGTATGCATTGTGTGTATGAAATGTGTCTTAAATGTGACTTTCTCCGGTGGCCGGACTTGTATGAGTACTAATTCATGACTGTATGAGTACTAATTCATGACTGCATGACCAGCTGACTGACTGGCTGACTACCACACAACACTGCCTGACTGCCAGACTACTTGGTTGTCTAGTTACCTGGTACTCTGTGGCAGGCTGCGAGACTGCCAGACAAACAACCAGCCTGCCCCACCCCCAGGTTGCTATAATGCCAATATTTTGATTTGCACACTGTTAGCTGCCCAATGGCCAACCTGCCTCGTTGCGGCGTTGCCCAACTGCTTAACAGCCAACCTGCCAGATGCTTGCTTTCTACCTGCCTGCCTAGCTAACTTCCCGCATGTGTGCCTGCATGCCAACTTGCCTGCCCATCTGACCACCTGCAGACAACTTGCTAGATGACCAGACAGCTTTTCTCTCTGACCGACCGACCGACCGACCGACCGACCGACCGACCGACCGACCGACCGACCGACCGACCGACCGACCGACCGACCGACCGACAGACCGACCGACCGACCGACCAACTGAGAGGATATGCTGTGCAACAAAAGCATAATTTTGTGACGTCAGAGTGAAAACCACATATTTTCGTACCCAGCCCCTCCTGAAATATATAGTATTACATACATACATACGTACATACGCGCATACGTACATACGTACATACGTACATACGTACATACATGCACACATCACTAGAACTTAAAACTTAAAACAACTTAAGGTGAATGGCAATGTTGTAATGCTAATACTGTAATTACCCTGTATTCCAGTAGTTTTCTTTGATTGGTGGTATTTGTTTTCTTTTTTTCTTTGATTGCATCCCAATTTTTCGGCGAAGTTGGAAACTGCTCCGAACAAGTTTCATTTTTGCAGAAATGTGCAGCAAGGGGAGAATAGGCACCACAAACCAAGCATTTTTTAGTTGGAGAAGCAACTGCATTTGACTAAATAAAGGAAAATCGTATATATTAATTATAATTGTATACTGCTTTACTCTGGTAGCCAGTGGTTTTGCCTCAAAAATATTCTTGATTATAAGATGTTTGTTAGTTTTGTAATTGTATAATATATCCAATCCGAGATATTAAATAAATATCCTACATAGATAAGGTAAATATCATATTATAATAAATTAAAAGTGTTTGACTGAGAGGTTCTTAATATGTATCAAGTGGATGTCCTTTGTAAAAGACAAAAGAGCTTTACTGAAAATGTTACAACAGCTCATGCTGTTAATAACATTTCCACAGTTTTCTAGCAACTTCATTACCTTTTACTAATTTTTGTATAGCTTGATATTTTTTAATGAAATACAAATGTGGTATGTTGGTGAACCTTTTAACTGAGAGCCACTCACATGAAGGAGGTAACAAACAAAACATACAGAAAATTTTTACAAAAAAATTATTTCAAAAAATATATAGTAGATACGTAGGAGACCAGAATTATGAGTTTCTCTGCTGAGAATGAAAAATTTTTCAAACAGTTTAGGTAATATAGACTCATTTTCCATGCACTTATACTACTAATATGTAATTCAGTCAATTCAAAAACAGTAAGTAATTCATATTTATGGAAAAGTGGTTAATTACGGCTCAGATAATTAGCATTATCAATAATCTTGACAATGCATATTTAGTATAAAAATGACGAAGCTTCTAGGGTAAATCACCAATCTTAATTACCTTCTAGACAAAATCCAAGTTGTCTATGAGCAGACAGTCAATACAAAGATGATGCTGAGACTTAATATTGCTTGTAGTTAATGAGGGGCATCTGTTTCCTTATGAAATTATTTTGCTGAAATATTAAACTTGGTGAAATAGGGTTTTTTTGGGAAACATCTGTTAGGATGTCCAACCAAAACTGGCAGGATATGGTTGTTTATGGCTTATTTGGTATTTGTTGACAAAAAATGTGGCATGGAAAGGAACAAAAATTTTTGATTACTTGGACAGTCAGTATAATACCATAACTTTTACACAACCTACCTTTGCTTTGCTCTTGGCTGACAATAATGGTGATTCTATGTCTAATTCTATATAAAAAAAACCCAATTAATCTTATGAAAACAAATCAAATTAAAGCAAAATATACCACAATCCAGTAAAAACAGTTAAACATATTTCTTCTACCAGTTCATTCTGCTTTTCTAGAAGGTGCATCCTATGTCTATGAAATACCAATGAACATTGACACACACTATACCATTTTTCTATGCCAATATAAGTAAGATGCCAACAAAAAATAATATCATGATATCCAGATAGTTCTTGTTTTTAGTAATAACTAACCTTCAAGTATATTTAACATATTAAAGGGCAAGGGTAGCGAACTCTGCTTTATATCACGACTTGAAATTTATATTAGGAATAACATTGAAATGCAACATTGATCCTCTAGTTAATAGGTTGAATATTCTACTAAAATCAGTAAAATGCACACAACACTGGGTCTTACTTGTCATACCTATATTTCCAGCCAACAGTTAATAATCATCAATTATTATGCAATATATCCACTTCAAAAACTCATGAGTGTCTTTATACCCAGCTAAAGTACGATCATTCAAGCGGGTTACAATATAGATCTTGTTAGAATGCTGTATGTAAAGATATACGAACAGTCTCAAGGCGCTCGTTTTTGAAGCTATTCAATAAACTCGAAGCACATGTTTTATCAGAGTACAAAAGGTCTCGTGCTTCGCTCAACCTTTTATACTCTGATAAAACACTGCTTCTCGTTTATAACTGTACATAATAGTGTGACATCAGCAAAATGTATAATTCAAATTAAGGGGCACACTACAATTTTATCTTGCCAACAAAAGACAATTTTATCCAGCGAATGGGGAGCCCTCATTAAGGTTTCTGGTGCTACTTTAGGGATGTGCTATTAGCAAATTATGATACACAGGTTTAAACTGATGTAAGTCATTCCTAATCTATGACACTTTAACCCTTTCACTCCTTGGGTTTCTCACTGGACGAGTAAAATCGTCTGGCATTAGACAGAACTAAATTGAGCAGTCACAAGCAGCGTGGTTACTGCACTATTGAGCATTGCTTGTGCTTTTTTTCTGCCCTATTAAACTTCACAAATACCAACAGTTTCTTCTTGGCCTTAGTCATCTTTTAGAAGTAGAAAGGATTAATACTAGAAACAAATATTTTCTTCCTTTTTCAACGAAATATTCACATTCGTCAAAATTCTTCTCGGTCCATTGTTAAAAAAGTAAAGCAGAGAAAGGTTGAGTTTCAAAACTCAATTGAAGATTGAGTATCAAAACTCAATTGAAGATTGAGTATCAAAACTCAATTGAAGATTGAGTATTTAGTATCGTTTACCAGTAGCAGCAAAGTGCTTGTAAATATCCATGATGCACATAAGGATAAGCAGATAATCCAAAAATAATAGATAATTCCTGATAATATGCAACCTTTAAAGTGGTCAGTTATTGGCCAATCAAAGTTGTAATTAATGGTATCACCAACATATAACATATTACCGGTAAGTACTTTTAGCTTTTGTTTGTAGATAAGAATGTTTACTTGTGAATGAGTTGAATTTCTGCTGCTATATTTGTAATATAGTTAATAATTAGTTTGTTATGTCATCAGGCAAGCAGACCATGTGAGAGGTCTGTGGCGGGAAAAGAACAGTACGGAACTAGCTACGAGACAGTTGCATGATTTCATATTCAGAGCTCATATTATTAAATTGTTATATACAAGAGATATTACATCTGGCGACGAGGAAACACGATCGAGACCCACAACGAATACACAAGTCTAGAAGAAGTCAACCAGCCGAAGTTCAACCAAAACAATACAGTACAGTATCTATAGTATAGAATATAGACAGCCTCTCACAGTCAGACACAGCAGCTTCTCCGTATTACTCACCTTCTTTGACAATGACTTCACTCCCAGATTTTCCGCCGTTTAACGTGCACCAGGACACTAATGCTGGCCCGAGATGGAAAAAAATGGCTCACCCGGTTCGAACGGTTACTTACTATAAACGAAAAACAGATCTGCTCCTGCACTACGCTGGTCCTGACGTTGACGACATTTATGATACTCTGCCAACTACCGATCACGAAGACTACAAAACCGTGGTGGAAAAGCTTAACCAGTACTTCACACTTCAAAGCAATGTGGCCTTCGAAGTTTTTAACTTTCGTCAGGTGAGGCAGAAACCCGAAGAGTCCCTTGATATTTTCCATACTCGATTGCGCTATCTTGCTCAAACGTGCGAATTTAGTGACCCCGCCACAGAGATCAAAGACCATATCATCTTGACTTGCACATCCAACTCTTTACGTCGACGAGCCCTTCGAGACAATCTTGATCTACCAAACCTTCTGAAGACTGGAAGAGCCATTGAAATAAGCGAACGACAGGCCAGCCAAGTCGAACAACAAGAATTCTCCAGTGTAAACTCAATACGTGACGGAAATCAACAACAGCCAAAGAACGAAGCTACAGAGGCCCAAGATCTCGTTTTGACAACCATCGCCCTCGTACTTTCACAAGCTCAAGCGCTGAGCCAAATCACACAAACCAAATCTGCCGAAACTGCGGTGGAACATACCCGCACATCAGAGTCTCCCCAGCGAAAGGAAAGGACTGTAAATCCTGTGGGAAATCGGGCATTTTGCTCGGGTTTGCGGTACAAACCCACCATTGTCACAGTATGTAAAGAATGTTTCCCATACCAGCCCCCAGCCTTCCACTGACACCGACTCTGAACCAAGCTATGTTTTCACAATCGCAAATCTCACTGGAAAAACCACACCACCAAACTGCCATGTCAACGTTGCAGGGCACAACGTAACCGTCATGATCGATTCTGGTGCTTCCGTCAATATCCTTGATGACGTAACCTATAACCAAATCAATCACAACAATGGAATCACACTAGAGAAAACAAATCACAAAATTTATTCCTATGGATCGCCATGCCCACTACCGCTAAAAGGAACTGTCACAACAAACATTTCAACTCATTCCAAACACCTTTCTGCTCAATTCCATGTGGTTGAAGGTGTAACGAGCCGAGAAACACGCAGCACAACTCGAGGTTAGAACTCCTTTATTTTCCCAACAAGGTCGTATTTATATCATCTATCAAAAGCTCATCCGGATGTCGGCTATTTACAGTTTGACATTATATCGGATGCACCTGGAAAAGGGTGCGTCCCTCATGTTTCTAATTAACGCTAAATAAACTATATACAATGTTTCATATCCGTTACATCATTCTCCTCCTTTATGTTCTCGTCCCGAGGACATGAAGATACAACTAACTATTGACTATCCATAACCATATCGATTAGGTGGCCGTATATTTTGTCTTAGTCTGGCAGGCCGAGCACGGGGGTTTTCCGCTTGTCGAGGTGCAACGTCAACCACCTGAAACTCTCCTACTTCCCTAGCTGGGCAAACCGGTTCGCCCTGTTGAAATGGGACGTAACTTAACTTCAGTTGATCATGGTGAACAACCTTTCCCTCACCCCCCTTGGATATAATCCTATAGTTCACCCCAAATCGTTTTAGTATTTTAAGGGCCAATCCACTTGTTACCGAGTTTCCAGCCTTTAGGTCTTTTCAACATGACCGTTTGCCCTGTTTCGAACGGCCGCCAAGCGTTTGTCGGTTCATTGAGCCTTGCCTGTTTTTCGGATGCCTTTGACAGATGTTGTTGTGCTATATTGCGAATGTCACGAAACACTGACCTTATCGAAACTAAGTGCTCGCTGTGTGTAGATGGGTTGGTTAAAGGCATGCCTAATTCTAGTTCAATGGGCAACCGTGGAGCCTGACCAAAAACTACTTCATATGGGGATATCCCTAGCGCATCATGTCTGCTCGTGTTATACGCAAATGTGACAGAATCTAGCCATAAATCCCAATCATCTCTCCTGCTAGAGGCAAAGGCAGTAAGCATAGCTTGCAAGGTCCTGTTCTGTCGCTCAGTCTGACCATTGCATTGAGGGTGGTAGCTGGTTGTGCGTGTCTTGGTTATTCCCATAACGTTGCAGATTTCATGTAACAACGTGCTTTCAAAGTTGCGACCTTGATCTGCATGTAATACGCGCGGTGGGCCAAAACGAGAGAAAATGCGACTAATAAGAAGTGGGGCTACAGTGCTTGCTTTTTGATCCGAGGTGGCGAATGCCTCGCACCACTTGGTAAAATGGTCAACAACAACGAGAATGTGTTTGTTACCGCGACTAGTTTCGGGAAGGGGTCCCATATAGTCCATTGCCCAAAACGTGAATGGTTGACTAACTGCAATATGGCCTAGCGGCGCCTTATTTCTGTTAACGGGAGAGTTCTTACGATTGCAAGCTTCACAAAGCTTAATGTGGTGGCAAACTGTTGTGCGAATACCCGGCCAATAAAATCGCTGTCGTACTCTATCCTCCGTGCGAGTTATACCTAAGTGGCCACTGAATGGCCCATCGTGCAAGGCTTGTAATATGGTGTCTTGAAGTGCAGATGGCACTAAAAAAACATGGTGCGGAAATGAGTCTGAATTATTGCCTAGCGCTCTATATAATAGACTATTGCGCAAAAAATATTGGTCATAGTGTTTCAACCACTTTTTAAATACAGGGTCGTTAATGGTTATCGGTTTAGGCTTTGGTAAGCCTCGCGTTTTCATGTCGATTATGCGCGAAAGGTGTGAATCATTACGTTGAATATCGCCGAGATTGATAGTTGGATCGAGAGTGATGGCATTTACATTTGTTGGCAGACATGGCAGTTCGAAACTAGAATCAATAGAACATGAATCATGAATATTAACTAAGCTGCCATTCGGATTAACGAGAAGAGGCTTGCTGCTTTCCAACTTAACTATTGCTGTGCGGCCACCCGAGAGTTTGACACGTATAGTTGAGACAAACTTTTTGCATTGTACGGCATTCGCGCAGGAAACGTTGTCACCGTGTGGGTGGACTAAGCGAGATAAAGCGTCTGCATTAGTATGAATACGACCAGCGCGGTGTTTTATTGAAAAATTAAACTCTTGCAAATCCATGATCCAACGCGCTAGACGGCCCTTAGGCTCCATGCTATGCAGCCAGCGCAAAGCATTATGATCAGTAATTACTTCAAAGTGGCGACCCAATAAATAAACGCGGAAGTGTTCGGTACCCTAAACTACGGCATACGCTTCTTTTTCGGTGGTGGAATATTGCTGTTCGCGCGTCGAGAGAGATTTGGAAGCATATGCGACAACTTTTTCATTGCCTTGATCATCAAGTTGCGATAATACCGCGCCAACGCCATAGTCTGACGCGTCAGTTTGCAAGATAAAATTTCGGTCAAACTTAGGATATGCCAAAATGGGGGCAGAGCAGAGAAGTTGTTTTAATGTTTGAAAAGAAATTTCGCATTCGCTTGTCCACAAGAACTGAGCCGCCTTTTGAGTCAATTTTAAAAGTGGCGCTGCGACGGTGGAAAAACCGGGAATAAATTTTCGGTAATAACCGGCCAGGCCTACAAAACTGCGGATATCTTTAACCGTGCTAGGACGAACAATGTTACTGACAGCTTCAATTTTCGCTGGATCTGGTTTAATGCCAGATTGAGAAACAACATGCCCTAAGAAAGCAACTTGACGCGCTGCAATCGTGCACTTCTCAAGTTTAACGCGGAGATTGTGTGAGCGCAATCTTAGCAAAACTGTCTTAAGTCTATCATAGTGCTCCGAAAAATTGCGACCAAAAACAATCACGTCATCGAGGTAACATAAACAAATTATATATGAAAGGCCACTTAATACAAGATCCATGGCCCGTTGGAATGTGGTTGGCGCAGTAGAAAGGCCGAAGAGCATGCGGTTAAATTCAAACAGGCCGCTCTGCGTAACAAATGCTGTTTTATGACGGTCTTTTTCATCAACAGGAATTTGCCAATATGCGCTTTTTAAATCCAAAGTTGAAAAATATTGGGAGTCACCTAACGAGTCTAAAATATCGTCTATACGAGGCAAAGGGTGCGCATGACCGACGGTTACTGCATTAAGTTTCCTATAGTCTACGCAAAATCGCAACTCGCTGTTCTTTTTCTTGACTAAGATTATTGGACTCGACCAAGCACTAGTAGATTCGCGAATAATGCCATTTTCCAACATTTCGTCTATCTGTCGCGCAGATTCATCACGATGAGCATATGGTATGCGGCGTGCATGTTGTTTAATTGGTGTGCTATTTTCTGTGTTAATCTGGTGTGATAATATGTTTGTATGCCCTAAACTTCCGTCAAAAACATCCGAAAACTCATGAAGTAAATTTTTTAGCTTGGCCCTGTCGTCACCAGTCAACGAAGGATCAATGATAGATTCTATTCTATCACTATCAATGTTAGGAAATTGATTCCCAACTGCACCGCAAACAGTCGGTTGAGGCAGGCACGACTCAATCAAAGGACAAAATTCGGCTAAATTTTCGCCGGCTGCCAATTCGATTGGGGTATTAGACATGTTAAGAACACGCAAAGGCACGACTCGATTGTTGTCTTGTTTGACGACAACACGCGCTACACTAAATCCCTGTCTAGCAGCGTTACTGCTGCTAGAACGTGGCTCTAACAAACCTATTTTACTATTGGCACGTCTGGCCAACTTTCCCTCTAGAATAATTTCGGTTCTAGGTGGTATCATTACGCTGTCGACCAAAGCAACAACCGTGTTGCTTTGAAAGCGGGACTGACACAACAAACGACCGGCACGAGAGTCCACCGAGGTATTCGGAGGACTCGTCCTAACCACCCCTGCTCGATCGGCCGTCGTAGACAAATTATCGTGATTCCTAAGAGGGGTGCTTCCATGTTTACCTACTAACATATAACTACCAAGTTTTACGTCTCTACATAACGATAAACTATGTTTACTCAGGAAATCCCAACCTAGTACACAATCATAAGGGATATTATCGCTAACTAAAAATTCTCCCGTATAACGTAAACGAGAACTTAAAAATTTGAGAGGACTAGACATACTGCCTTGGATATGTACACTGTGTCCTGTAATGGACACACAATTCGCTTTCTTGAAAGTTTTTATATAACGATCATCAAAATCGATTGTTCGTTGTATTGACTTACTTAAAAAGGACTTCATTGAGCCTGTGTCTACAAGCGCTCTAACACGGACTTTGTCCACAAAACAATCAACAAATGGGTGGATAACAGTACTACATACATTACATTGTCATTGCTACTTACTACAGAATGGGCGCGATTTCCAGTAGCATTCCGTCCATTCTTTAGTAGTTTAAAAGGGCGTCTTGCGAAGCAATCTCGAGCAATGTGTCCAAATTTACCACAGTTGTAGCAAGTCTTATCTTGACGTCGAGGGGCAGAGTTTTGTTGTCGCGGACGATTGCAATCCCTAGCAAAATGACCGGGCAAACCACAAGTATAACAACGGCCAGGTGTCGATTCACGCGTAGAGCTTTCGGTCTTGGTGAGACGATCCTCGAGGGATTTTTGCTTTTCCGCAATTCCGGCGACCATGGAAAGTAGTTGCGTCAGTTGAGGATCAGGTTGTGGAGGTTGGTTTGTAGTAGCGTTTACTTGGATAGGTGGAGAGTTTGCGACATGGTTACCGACCGCACGAAACCTTTGGGTAAACTTCATCATTTCATCTAGCGTCGGCGTAGGATTGTGCTCTAACAACTTAAACTTGATGGCGTCAGGGAGACCTTTCATAAACTGGCGAGACAGCAATGCCGTTTTCGCATCTGGAGGTAAACTGGGATCAGCCTTGGACAGTATATTCTCAAGTTCCCATGTATATACGGAGGGGTCTTCCTCGGAACGCAACCGGCGTTGTTCGAATTCGGCAAAGTAGTTTTCGCGCTTCGCCAGAGGACATAAAGCCTGTCGTAAAGCTGCGACAGCGTCTTTGTAAGACTCGCGAGCAGTCTCAGGTAGAGAATAAAAGTTGCTAGCAGCCCGACCACGAAGAAACGCTGGCAGTTTGAGGAGTTTGTCGTCCGTGGTTTCGGTGACTTTCCAGCCGTTCGCGGCGCTACAAGCGTCGAATTCGCGCAACCACGCGTCGAAATCGCCATCATCAAACTTTCCCGGTAAGATAGCGGTCATAGCTCTTCTCTAAAAAAATCTTTTACCGCTGCCATCAGATTTGTAACGAGCCGAGACACACGCAGCACAACTCGAGGTTAGAACTCCTTTATTTTCCCAACAAGGTCGTATTTATATCATCTATCAAAAGCTCATCCGGATGTCGGCTATTTACAGTTTGACATTATATCGGATGCACCTGGAAAAGGGTGCGTCCCTCATGTTCTAATTAACGCTAAATAAACTATATACAATGTTTCATATCCGTTACAAAGGCAACTCTGGAAACCTACTAAGCTATAATACAGCCTGCCAACTTGATTTGCTTAAAATGTCGGTCAACAGCACCACACACCATCCACCACCAGCTAACCAGTATCCTCCAGAATTTGAATGCCTCTTCTCTGGTATTGGGAAGCTAACTGGTAAAACTGTTAAACTACACATTGATCCCGATGTCTCCCCTAAGCAACAACCCCACCGTCGAATCCCTTTCCACGTTCAATCTGATGTAGAGAAAGAGCTCCAACGGCTTGAAGAGTTGGATATCATCGAAAAGGTCGATGGACCGACCCCGTGGGTTAGTCCCATTGCTCTAGTCCCCAAAAAGTCAGGCGAAGTACGAATATGTATTGATATGCGTGAGGCCAACCAAGCAGTCAAAGGAGAAAAACATTTGATGCCCACCATAGATGACCTGGTAGCTGACTTAAATGGTGCAACCGTTTTCACAACCTTGGACCTATCCTCTGGCTACCATCAACTTGAGCTCGCAGAAGAAAGCCGGCACATTACCACTTTCAGCACTCATCTCGGCCTAAGACGGCACAAGCGACTTCTGTTTGGCATAAACGCCGCCTCCGAGATCTTCCAAAACACCATTGAAGAGCTGCTGACTGGACTGCCTGGCTGCAAGAATATATCCGATGATATAATCATTTTTGGTAAAGACCAAGCTACTCATGATACCAACCTTCATCGAGTCCTTGAAAGGCTAAAGTCCCACAACCTTCGATTAAACAAGGAGAAATGCCACTTTTCGAGATCCGAAGTAATGTTTTATGGCCACATCTTCAGCGCAGGACTACGCCCCGACCCAAAGAAGGTTGAAGCTATCGATAATGCTACACCTCCACGTAATCCAAGCGAAGTTAAGTCTCTCCTAGGAATGGCGCTGATATCACAGCTCCGTTACGTGCCTTGACCAAAGAAGATGTCACCTGGCAATGGGAAGAAACTGAGCAAGCAGCCCTTGACAAACTCAAGCAGGCTTTCACTGGCAACCAAGTCATGTCATACTTTGACCCTCATCAAGCCACAGAAGTGATCGTTGACGCCAGCCCTGTTGGTCTTGGTGCACTGCTAGTCCAAAATGAGAAAGTTATCTGCTATGCCAGTCGCCTCCTAACTGATGTAGAAAGTAGATACTCTCAGACTGAGAAAGAAATGCTCGCGGTAGTTTGGGCTGTCGAGCACTTCCACCTTTATCTATATGGTGCTCAATTTACCATCATAACTGATCATCAGCCACTCCTCAGCATTTTTCACAGCCACAAAGCCACCTCTGCCCGTATTGACCGTTGGAACCTCCGTTTAATGCCTTACAACTATCAGCTTGTCTACAAACCCGACAAAGATGAGAAAAACCCAGCAGACTTCCTCCGCCGACATCCAAACTGCTCAGAGTCGCAACTGGAAAGCGTAGCCGAGGAATACATTAAACTACGTATGCACCAACGCCGTGCCCACTGCCATGACCCTGCAAGAAATCCAGGTTGAAACCTCAGTAGATGACACAATGAAATGGTCATTCAAGCCATCGAAACCAACAAGTGGTCAAATCCATCCACAACAGAATACAAGAAAGTGAGTGACGAACTGTCAGTACATAAACGAATCGTTCTTCGGGGAAACCGAATCGTTATGCCTACCTCTTTAAGACGACAAGCAATCAACCTAGCGCATATCGGCCATCGAGGAATCGTGAAAACTAAATGTTTACTTCGCACAAAAGTCTGGTTCCATAACATCGACAAGATGGTGGAAGAAACTATTCATAATTGCCTGCCATGCCAAGCTGCTACTTCCACACTGCACCTGAGCCACTGAAGATGACCCAACTACCGTCGGCACCTTGGAAAGCAGTCGCAACAGATTTCCTAGGTCCTTTTCCAACTGGGGAATATCTCCTAGTAGTAATCGCTGAATTCAGTCGGTTCCCTGAAGTTGAAGTGCTCACCACAGTCTCAGCTAAAGCTGTTCTTTCAAAATTGGATGCAATCGTTTCTCGCCAAGGAATTCCGGAGGTTTTAAAAAGCGACAATGGCCCACTATTCAACGGCACTGAGTTTGAGACATACTGAGTTTGAGACATACGCAAAACAATGTAGATTTACACACCGTAAAATAACACCATGCTGGCCTCAGTCCAATGGAGAGGCCGAGCGTTTCATGCGCACATTACAGAAGTGCATTCAGGCTGCCATTATTGAGAAGAATAATTGGAAGCAAGCGATGAATAAATTCTTTCTTAACTACATGGGAACTCCTCATTCCACTACCAGCACATCTCCCTCTGAAAGCCTAAACAACCGGAAGATAAAGACCATGTTGCCGGAGATGCCTTCTACATCAATGCCTCAACACAAACTAATGGCTGAAAGCGATGCTCACAAGAAAGACCAAATGAAATCCTGGGCAGACAGCAGACGGCATGCGAAGGAAAGTTGCATCAAACCAGGTGATACCATCCTTGTGAGACAGCCAAAGGAGAACAAATTCAGTGCTCCATACAATCCCCAACCTTTTATTGTTGAAAAGAGAAAGGGAACAATGGTCATAGCCAAGAACGATTCAAAAACGAAATTCCTCGCAATTCAAAGTAATCTCAACCAAGTCAGCCAAATATGATGACAAGGAAGTTAAAGGGGTCCTCCACCCAAAAATTTATTTTTTTCAATTCTTCAAATATGTGCTAAATCAATTCTCTATATGTTCCTTTTTATATTGCAAATTTTGATTTTTCCTATTTACCCTTCAAAGTGTCAAAATCTCAAAAACACAATTTTTTGACGAAATTTGCATTTCAAGGTGGTTTGCGTCTTAAAAATTTAAAAACACTAGAAAACGTACATATTCCGTTGAATTTATCTGCATGAGGTCGACATTTATCTGTGACGTGATATAGGCTTGTTCGCTTGTCAGGTTTACAACTAAGGCACTGCTGAGATATCAGGGTCATTAAATTGACAATTCTTAGAAACTCCGTAATCACATGAAAATCTCTGGACTCGCTTTCTCAGAAACCCAAAATACATGTTATAAACTGGTAATCATCAATATTTCTCACGCTCTTGTCTCGTTTTAACAAGAAGCAATGTGGCAGTTAACCAGTTTACATTTTTTGATGATTTTCTGGCAACGAAACGTTCAGTGCGATTTCATCTCATAACAAGAATATTCTCCACATTTCGCGGTTTAGTTTGATATAAGATTTGGGTGGGGTACTTCTTCAGACAACGAAATATTTGAAGAAACGGGAATTGTTTACACCGCAATGAGATGAACTGGTATGAAATTGACAACCAAGATCAATATATTAATCAGGGGGAGCAGTAAACTGTGTTAATGTTCAGTTAAACTGTTAATCGTATCAAAACCAGCCCTGTAGAGACTCAGTCGTTTATTTAACTTAGCAGCAATATTTCATCAATGTTAGCAAGGAAGAAAATCAATGGACTAAATAAAAACATTACGCTACTTGCCTTTTATTCCACAGATAGGAACACCAATATCATAGAGCCCATCACGACCCTGAAAACTACTCTCGAATTGCATTATGGATACACTTTTTGAAAATTCGACATGGACCTTCCCCTATTCTTCAAACATAGGGAACTTAACCTAAGTCTAATTCGGGGGCAAAACCAAAAAGCCAAACATATCCTAGGCGAGAGACTAACTAACATATCTCAATAATATGCCAATCTAATTTTTTTAAAAAATGTTTTGGCCTAGCTAGACTAAAGTTCGGGTCTCCGTCAGTTCCTTGATGCGACCTCCACCACATAAACAACAACGCCAGAATATCTGACGTTGTTCAACTTCTCGGTTCTTTGAAAAGTCATTGGCAGATCGACTATTACTCGGACTTTACATGAATAGCCGCAACATTAAAATGGAACCTTATTTCGACGGACTCACACCTTGACGTAGAACTACGTCTTGGCACCATTACAACGTCTCTCGCTAATAAGGCGCTCCCACTCCCGCGGAATAACACTCGCGCGGCAATGCATTTTACTCTGAGTGCTTTCTTGTTCTAAATGGCATTTCAACCCATTTTACCGCTGCTGTAAGACTTGCCGGATGAACGTCAACATAACATTTTTATCTTAACTTTACAGCTATTTTTCTCAAATCACGAAATTCAACAAAAACCGAGTATTTCAAAAAATATATTTCTATTACGTTTTGAACAATTGTTTTGAAATTTTTAATACTAAAAGATGCAAACAGCATCTAGGAGCTGAACCTTTAAAATTGACAAGTATTGTAAAGCTCTTTAATTTATAATACACTGCATGCTTGCTTAATTTTCAAAAAAATCTATTTTTGGGAAAAATCTTAACAAATTCTAAAAAACTGATAAATGTTCCATTAATTCTTTGAACGTTTTCATGGCGATAAAGTAATATAAATAAGTTTTGCGGAAACACCACGTAAAATATTTTAAGCAAAGAAATATTTTACGTGGTGTTTCCACAAAACTTATATAAATGTTCCATTTTTTTAAGTTCAGCACCTTGAATATGTATTCATTGATAAAATTAACCATTAAAAACATTCTCTTGACCATTCCTTCATGAGTTATCATTTTTGAAAATAAAGGTTCTTTATCACCATGGGGGGCAATTATCTCGGTTACCATGGCAACACAAGAGAAGTTCACAGTATTTTCTTGGTCACATTTTCACATACTCTAATCATATGAACCTTATTCTCTCCTATGTTTAAATTTAAAGAAAAAAGAAATTTGAGTGAAGACCACCTTAACCCAATGGCTGCAAAACCATCTAAGCCCGAAGAACCAGAAACTCTTCAACAAAGACCAAAACGGAATCTGAAACGACCGTCAAGGCTCTCGGACTACTGCACGTTTAAACCATGAACCAATATAAACCGTTCCAAATGACAGCTCAGACAATATTATAGTCCATGACATATTAATCGAGAGCAACAGCAGCTCTGACATGCTGTTTTATGTTTCTGTCAATAGATTGAACTATCATCTGACAAAGGGAGGGATGTAATATAGTTAATAGTTAGTTTGTTACGTCATCAGGCAAGCAGACCATGTGAGAGGTCTGTGGCGGGAAAAGAACAGTACGGAACTAGCTGCGAGACCGTTGCATGCTTTCATATTCAGAGTTCATATTAAATTGTTATATACAAGAGATATTACAATATTTAACCTCAAAAATGCATTTAATATGTTTCTTGTTAATTTTATACACTTTTGCAGATGTTGCCCATCCTTGATTACCGGTATTCTTTTGGTAACTTAACACATTTTATTACAGGTTTCTGCCTTAATTTAAGTATCAGGAATCACATATGACTAATATCACCTGATCAAATCATTTTATTGGTAACTATCAGATTGGCATATTGGATTTTTGTGGATTTGTTCCAACATGTGCACAATGGTCAGGAGATCACTTTTAATAGAAAAACCTACTTTACTTCTTGGCACAAAGGTAGTGATATCAATAACCTGAATGTCGGGCCTTTATTTGTTCCCGCCTCCCGCTAAACCCGGCAGCGCGGGCAGAGGTGCGGGCAGGAAACTCTTAATAAAACCTTCCACCCACTTTGTTATTTTTAAAAATTGACGAGATATGATTGATATGTGTTGTGAAAAGAACAAAGCATATGTTTTGATTTCATCCCACAGAAATATTGTAGAAAACTTCATGTTATAGTTGTGAAAGGGACCAAGACCACATGTTCGAATCGGGGGTCTGGAGGAGTGAGGGTGAGAATATTGGCGAAGTGAGTTTTATTAAATATATTGCAAAACTAAACGGTGAGTGGGAGTATTTTAGAAGGCGTAGCGGAATCAAGTTCATACGTTTTCGACACAGTGGCGACCCCGGCAGGATTGCCGAACATTGTGAGTTTTTTTCAAGCGATTTCAAACGGCGAAATTTTTTGGTGTACAACGCATGTCAACATTCAAGACTGAAGTGAAAGTTGGATTTTAAACGGCGATTGTTCGTGAGTTTGTGAATTAGTATACGACCAATACATTAACTGTGACCTAACTTTACTTGTTCTACTAAATTTGTTTGCGATTGGTGTATGTTCTATTGGTTTATTTGGTGAAAATTTGCGAGAATTTGTACTTTCGTTTTGTGATTTGTGTAATTGGTGGCAACTGGAGGTCTCGGTACGAGTCATATAAAATACTTCATTTAAGAACATTGGATTGGATCAGAGAGTCTTACATTGCATTTATTGGAAATTGAACTGTTTTGTTAACTGTTTTAAGCTAAATTATTGCACAAAAACATGGAAAAATCATTGGAAGACCTGAGTAGCAAGTTGAAAACATTAAAGTTTCGTGTGGGTAAACTAATGAAGTCATTGAGAAACATGATAAGGAGGCACTGGTGAGACAACGTCTACCAGTCACAACTATTTCTACAATGGTCAACACTTTGAAAGAGAACATCGAAGAGACAATGTTTGCTCAAGGGGAAACAGAAGAACAAGTCAATGGCTGGGCTAAAGAAACTGAAGTCTGTCTAGCTGAAGCTGATCAGTGCATACGGCAAATTACAAAGGAGTTAACAGGTATGGAGTTGGTTGCACAAGAGGCTATTACGGTACGAGAACAGCAACAGAAACTTGAATTCGAGAAACTTTTAACTGAACAGAAATTGAGACAAGAACAAGAAGCTGCGAAAGAGAAAATGAAGCTCGACCTAGAATATCAACAAAGGCTGAAGGATGCCCAACTAAACTCAGCGAGTCCATCTAACATACAAGCATCTGGCTCTGCTAAAATGCCAAAACTAGTCATCTCGAAATTTGATGGAACCCCTCCGGACTGGATCAGATTTTGGGGACAGTTTCAAGCTCAAATCGATAAGTCTAGTGTTGAGCCAGTCACCAACTTTTCATACCTAAAAGAGTTAGTTGAAGTCAAGGTACGAGAGCTAATAGATGGACTACCTTTCACGAATGAAGGATATGATAGAGCAAAGAATCTTCTAGAAAAGCGTTATGGCCAAACGAGTGAGGTGGTTGGGGCTTATGTTCAAAACATACTTGGATTACCTACTATCCGAGAGCGTGATGTTGCTAAAATACATTCCTTCTATGAAACATTGTTATATAACGTTGAATCTTTGCAGACATTGGACAGTTTGGGTAAACTTGATGCGGCGGTCAGGTTTACGTTTGACAAATTGGAGGTGGTCAAGTGTGAACTTGCGATGACAAATGAGAACTGGAGTGATTGGACTTTCGTGGAATTTGTGGAAGCTCTTGGAAAGTGGACAAAGAACAATCCGGTCAAAGATAATCTGAGTGGGAAGTTCCGTAGAGAAAGATCATTTTTGGCTAACCGAAATGATGCTTCAAGTCCTAAAATCAAGGGCTGTCTGTACTGTTCTAGTGATGCACACCGAGCAATCAACTGTGACAAGGTCGTGAAATCTGAGGACAGAAAGAAAATCTTAGCTGAGAAACACTTGTGTTTTAACTGTACTGGTGCGAAACACAGGGCTGCGGCATGCAAGAGCAAGGGCAAATGTTTGGTCTGTCAAGGAAGACATCACACCTCAATATGCGACAAGAGTCAAAAGCCTTGTGAACCTGGGATGACGGCAAATCATATTGGTCGAAGCGCTGTTATACACCCAGTAGTTGTGGTTCGTATAAATGGGTTCAAATTCCGTGCTCTACTCGATAGTGGTGCAAGTAATTCGTATGCGTCTCCTACAGCCATCAACCTTACTCGTGCCGATCTAAAATCTACTGGAGTCCGACAGATCGCAATGTTAACTGGAGTGACAACAAGAACAATGCAAGTGTACGAAGTAAAAATGCACTCATTACCTGGTGACTTAGATGTGAACATTACTAAAATAGAGAAGAGAGAGTTGTTATCATTGGAGAATCCCCATTACAAAGAAATTCTACCCAAGTATTCTCACCTGCAAGGAATTCATATGGATGATGAAGACGAAAAGGAGTTTTTACCTATCCACCTCATCCTTGGAGCGAACGACTATGCCAAGATACGTACTAGCGAGAGTTTACGAGTCGGTCAAAGCGGGGAGCCAGTCGCCGAACATACGAAGTTTGGTTGGTCCATTATGTCCCCAGGGGCAAATCAAGAAGTATCTCTAGGGTGCCTTGCTGTCAATTCGGTTACAGATTATGACAATCTTTGTGCGTTGGATGTTCTTGGCTTAGCTGACACAACCGGGCAGGAGAGCAATGTGTTGGGTGAATTCAAGGAGCAACTTACTAGGCCAGAAGAGGGATGGTACGAAACCGCCCTACCGTGGAGAGCATGTCATCAACATCTCTTAAGTAATCGAGTTGGTAGTCTACAACGGTTAAATTCTCTTTTACGGAAACTGAAGCGAACTGACATGTTAGCTGAGTATGATGCGGTGATTCGAGAACAAGTTGAGAAAGGAGTCGTGAAGAAAGCCCAAAACGAAGCTGTTGGAAAGGAATTCTACCTTCCACATCGTGCAGTGGTGAGAGAGTGCTGAAACAACTAAGACTAGGATCGTCTATGATGCATCTGCAGGTGAACGTGACAACACACCATCTCTCAATGATTACTTACTAACGGGTCCTCCTTTACAGAACCAACTTTGGAGTGTACTTGTTCGGAATCGATTTCACCCAGTGGCGGTGGCAGGTGATCTACAAAAGGTATTCCTCCAAGTTCGTGTGCGTGAAGCTGAACGGGACGTCTTGCGCTTTCATGGATAAAAGATCTGCATTCGACAGAGATTGAAGTGCTTCGATTTACGAGAGTTGTGTTCGGTCTTCCACCATCGCCCTTCTTATTAAATGGAGTAATTCAACAGCATTTAGAAACCCTCGAAGCTCGTTATCCAAAGAGTATCCAAGAAATTCGAAAGAGCTTATACGTTGATGATCTTATATCAGGTGCGCCAACTACAGAAGAATCTAAAGAATTGAAACGTGATGCTATTGAAATCTTTGATGATGTTAAATTTAAATTACATAAGTGGCATTCAAATGTTTCCGAACTTGAATCGGACAGTGCGGAGAGTGAACTTACCTTTGCTAAGCAACAGCTGGAGAGACATTCAACTAGTGCGAACAGTAAACTATTAGGTCTGCCATGGGACAAAGCTAATGATTCGTTGTGTGTAGTGTTTCCAACCATACCGGCAGTGTTGACGAAACGAGGTATTCTAGCGTATCTAGCGAAAGTTTACGACCCCTTGGGGCTGGTCTCACCAGTACTATTAGAAGGGAAGTTAATCTATCGTGATATTTGTGAAGCGGAAGTTCGTTGGGATGCAACTGTCCCTGATGCCTTTCTTGAGCGGTGGCAAAAGTGGGAACAAGCATTACCTTCTACTGTATGTTTTGCTCGGAGCGTTGCTGCGTACCAAGAGCAAATCCGAGAAGTGAAATTGCATTCATTTGGGGATGCCAGCAAGCAAGGTACCGTGTATGCAGTGGTGAAAAAAGATTCGGGTGTCGTTCAAGGGTTGGTTGCCACCAGATCGCGACTTGCAAAGTCAAACCTCACCATACCGAGACTGGAGCTAGTCACATGGCCGTAAATCTAGCTGTGAACGCGGAAAATGCATTAACAGGGATAAAGATTGCAGAAGATATTCAGTGTTGGTCGGACAGCACAGTTGTACTCCATTATTTTATTTTATTTTATTTTATTTATTAAATTCGCCATACATACATAACTACATAATTACAAATGGCATACATATAAGGTTACAAAACGTAAACCATACATTAAAGAAAAAACGTGGCAGGGACATCGCAACAGCACGTAGCCAATTACTGCGGGCCCTTTGTAATAAAATATATAAAAAAACATTTAAGACTTGAAACAAGAAATTAACTACAGCACGTGAAAGAAGACACAAGACTACGCCAACAATTACACTTTAAACAAACTGTCTTAAAAGTACGCGGATTGTCACAGTCATAAGTATCTAAGGCAGCGAAATAGTATTTTAGCAAGACAGATTTAAATAATGCAATACTGTCCATCCTCAGATTAAGGTCATCAGCCAGAGTGTTCCAGATTCGTGTAGATCTTACCACGTACGACTTCTGGTAGGTGCTGGTTTTGCATTTTCCCATGACATATTTTACAACACCAGAGCTAGAAGATCTGGTTGTTCTGACATCGTGAACTGGTGGTAAAACATTGGAATTGACATTTATTAGTCCGTGCATCATTTTGAAAAAAAAATACCATATCAAGATATTCATGCCAGTATGTTAGAGGAACCATTGGTTGAATGACAATGGTGAATACCGGCAATTCGTAGAAAATCGAGTGAACAAAATGAAAGGTCATCGAAATGTGTTGTGGCACCATGTTCCAACATCGGATAACCCTGCTGACCTTGGGAGTCGTGGCGGTAAGGTAACAGCAGCAGAGTTGTGGTGGAATGGCCCAACATGGTTGGCAGGATCCAAGTAAATGGTCACCTCAGATGGTGACGAAAGCAAGCGAAACGAGTGGTACAGAGAGGAAGGTTCAACGAGAACTGGCTGTGGTTGGGGTTGTGGGACGTAATTACCTTGACACCGTCCTCGGCAAGTTCGGCTTGCGAAAAGCCATGAGGATTTTTGGATGGGGCTCGCGGTTCATCCATAATTCTCGAAATCCTTCCAAGAAGATCGAAGGAGCGCTTACTACGGACGAAGTCTCGGCCTAGGAGATGTTTTGGGTGAAACGAACGCAGCAACAAGCAGTGAATACTGAGAAGTTTGTTGAAGACAAAGACCAACTGAATTTACAATTGAATGCAAATGGAATCTGGGAGTTTCGTGGAAGAATCCAGGGTGAATACCCATTATATTTACCGGATTCTGTAATGTTCACAACTAAGCTCGTCGTAAGGGCTCACGTCTGCACCCTCCATGGGGGTGTGGGACTGGTTATGGCAAAGATCCGTGAGAAATATTGGGTACCCCGACTTCGCAAGCTTGCCAAGAAAGTGATCACTGATTGTTGGGGATGTAAGAAGTTTCAAGCAATTGCTGTGAAAACTCCACCACCTGGTCCATTGCCCAAAACCAGAACCAAACAGTCCACCCCATTTGATGTTATTGGAGTCGATTTTGCGGGACCACTGAAGTATCGCGATAAAGGGAAAGATCTAAAGTCGTACATAGTTCTGTATTCATGTAGTTTAACTCGAGCAGTATTCTTAGAGTTGTTACCTAGTCTAGAGACGGGAGAGTTTATCAAGAGTTTCAAACGGATGATTGCAAGAAGGGGGAGACCTTCGTTAGTTTACTCGGACAACGGATCTACGTTTGTCGCAGCTGCAAAGTGGTTGAAGTTGGTTCGGAAAGACGAACAGCTGAATGATTTTCTCCGTAACCATGAGAGTTCTTGGCGGTTTAACCTCAGTAGGGCCCCCTGGTGGGGGGGGGGGCAGTTTGAAAGATTGATCGGGTTAATGAAGACAGCCTTTTATAAGACCGTTGGAGGCGGCGTGCTCAGTTGGGATGAACTAAGCGAAGTTCTCCTTGACATTGAGATTGCTATTAACAATAGACCGCTCTGTTATATGGAAGAGGATGTACAATTACCAACGCTTACCCCAAATTCAATGTTATTCCTGAATTCCAACTACTTTCCAGAATTAAAGCCATATCACCAAGAAGATACGAACTTGAGGAAACGAGTGAAGTTCTTAAAGAAAACGAAGGAAGAAATGTGGAAACGATGGACAAATGAATACATGCGTGCTCTACGAGAACGTCACAAGTTAAAGCATCAGCCGAAAGATGACAACATCGCGGTGGGAGACGTGGGGCTAATCAAGTCGGAGGATCGAAATAGAAACAAATGGCCCTTGGGAATCGTAGAAAGACTGATTGAAGGTAAAGACGGTGTTATTCGCGCGATACTTCGTAGAAGTGGCCGAGACCGATTAGAACGAGCAATACAACAGTTATATCCGCTCGAACTCAGTTGTGATAGCGCTAGGAAAGAGGACGGAAACTCCTTTGGACCCAAAGGCAAGATTGTTTGTTCCGAAGAGAAGAGCAGCTGTCGACGCAGCAAAACGGATTCAAGAAACATTAGAAAATGAACAGAAGGATTAACATTGTGACATTGCACATGTTTAAATAAGCTATTAACATTTATTGATATTCATTTCTGTAACATTCAGTCTATAAGTCAGTAGGCATATGAATCGTGCTCGATTCATATGGGGGAGTGTGTAGAAAGCTTCATGACCAAGACCACAAGACAAGGGACCAAGACCACATGTTCGAATCGGGAGTCTGGAGGAGTGAGGGTGAGAATATTGGCGAAGTGAGTTTAATTAAATATATTGCAAAACTAAACGGTGAGTGGGAGTATTTTAGGAGGCGTAGCGGAATCAAGTTCATACGTTTTCGACAATATATAGTCTTTCTCCGCGTCTGGTTTTAGTCCAGACTAGTGTAGGTCGTCTAGGTATAGACTTGCAATAAATACACGAGCTCGAATTGAAAGCGTTTGTCCATGGTATCTAGACCCGATCTATAGAAGAAGTCGAATAAAAGATAAACACGATTTGATAGCCGCCTTGATATAGTTTCGACTAAATTAATAAAATATATAATTTTGTAGAACAGGCTAGAACATTGGAGAAAAGGATCGACTGGATATTGATGTTTTATATTGAAAAAAACCGTAGCAATAGACGAACCAGGCGGAAAGCGTAATCTTGTCAGGAATATTAAAGCCCAGCATATAATTTTAAAAAGCCCCATATTGAAAGAGACATGAGTTATTTCAAATTTTTTGTTAAAACTAACGTTTCGTTGCTAATCCTGCAACATCTTCAGAGTGAATAATTATTTACAAGGTTATCTCGACTTATATGCTAATATATTTACAATAACAGGAAATGAGTAACTGAGAGAGGGGTGGAAGTGACAGTTAATAAATTACAGTGTGAAGTAACAGGTATGATAGAATGTTTTCAGTTATGTGTCAAGACAAGTATAGAAAAATATAAAGAAAAACGTGTGTATAAATCAAAATAAGTTTAAAGGAAGAGAACTGATTTTGGCGTTGAGTGAAGGATTTAACTTATTAATAAGCAGACTTTCTCTAAGAAGGAGTTCAAAATTGGAAGAAGAAGAGCTTAGAATAGAAAAATCTGTTAAAGAAACAGGGTGGCCGGTTTTTTTGTGGTGTGCTAAAACTCCAGACCAGGAACTCAAAGAAAGAGGCTTTCCCGTGTAAGCCGAAACTCCCATGTGTTCAGAAGCACGCGTGTGTAAATGGCGAATGGTTTCACCAACATACAATGACTCACAGTCATGACACTTAAATTTATAAACTACGCGTGATCTTAAAGCAAAAGGAATTTGATCTTTAAAACGGAAAAAACTTGAAAGGCGTCTAATAGGTTTAAAAACAACACGAAGTTGAATTTGTGGAAAAGCAGAAGCAAAGAGCTTAACGATTTGTTGGCGAATTTGAAGGGAGTGTTGACCGGTGAACGGAAGTGTAAATAAAATGATACGTTTGGGTGCTATGGTAATTTTAGACGCTGGACAAAAAATTTTTTCAAGAAATTTGCGAATACAACTATCTAAAAATTTGATAGGATAACCATTTTGAAGCATGATACTTTTAAATTTCTCTAGTTCTTCGTGAAAAATTGTGTAGGAGGAAGAAATGTTAAAATAACGAAAAAGTAAAGTCATTACTAAGCCCTTTTTATACACAAGTGGTATGAAACTTTCAAAATTTGTGAAAAGCCCAGTAAACGTTGGTTTACGATAAACGGAAGTTACAAATTTGCCATTCAAGCGTTGAATTTGGATGTCAAGAAAGGAAAGTGAGTTATTGTTTTCAATTTCATGTGTAAATTGGATACTGGGATGTTGAGAATTCAAGTAATTAAGGAAAGGTAAAATATGATCGCGAGACCGAAAAAGAATAAAGGAATCGTCAACATAGCGTCGATAGTACAGAGGCTTAAACTGAGGCGGACAATCATCAAGCCAATTAGTTTCATGAAAGGACAGAAAAATGTTAGCGAAAAGCGGGCCAAGCGGAGAACCCATCGCAACACCATCAATTTGCTCATAAAATTTCCCGTTAAATATAAAGTGACAATTTTTGACTGTTAAATTTAGTAGTTCTCTAAATTGCTCGGGCGTGAAGTTTTGAAAATGAGTTTTCTGGGAGAAAAGTTGGTTAATAATAATTTCAATGGTTTCATCTAATGGAATATTTGTAAAGAGTGAAGTAATATCAAAACTGGCCATGACTACATTATTAATATCAAATTTCAACTGAAATAAATCTTGTAAAAATAAAAAAGAATCAGTGATCGTATAAAAAGTAGAAGAAATGGGGCGAAGTAGAGGAACACACGTTTTTCTTTATATTTTTCTATACTTGTCTTGACACATAACTGAAAACATTCCATCATACCTGTTACTTCACACTGTAATTTATTAACTGTCACTTCCACCCCTCTCTCAGTTACTCATTTCCTGTTATTGTAAATATATTAGCATATAAGTCGAGATAACCTATTGAAAAAAACCGCAATAGTTTGGGAATTATTTTATACAGTTTTAGAATTTAAATTTTAGAATGCAGGTAGGCCATTTAATATATTGATACATATAATTATAAACACGTCTCAACCGTATAAACTCAGTCATCCACAACTAAGACTAACTGCTCCGAGATTCCCGTTTTGTAACTTACGGGTCCACTTTTCTGACAACCATTGTTCAGCACTGCCATAAACAACTTGGACTTTCGCATCAGCTTCGCCTTCAGTAGCCATCGTCCCAGATCATTGAACGAAGGACCCAAGTAGACTGCTTTTCGCAAGGTCTCCACCTGCTACAACGAAATTCCTCACCATGCCATGTTGAAGTCGATGAAGTTCAGAGAACACAAATGGCAATATCTGATATATCAGACTTTTACCAAAACCAGTGGGCAAAACAGCAAAGACGTCTTGGCTGTCAACAGCGAGCTTTCGAATGCACGTCGTTTGTTCTGATTTCAAAGACTCATAGACGAAATGTGTGAATGAATTTAACAGAGCGGTCGAAAAATCCTTCTATGGTTTGATTTTCCAACATAAACGATTTAAATCATAAAAGATTTTCAGAAACGTACACGATAACGATGAACAGATTCGAGAAACGGCGATGACCTTGTCACGGTCTCACGGATTCACGGTGTGCACCTTGACGGTGCACCTTTGGGCAGTTATTTATCTGAATGAACCAATCAAAATCCTTACTTCAATTAGTCAGTCAATCAGAGCTCCCGTCCATGAGATGGACGGAGTCCCCACAGTTTTGTTAAGAGTTTCATCAGGCCTTTATTTTTCTCGCCTTCTCACTCGCACGCACCTCTGCCCGCGCTGCCGGGTTTAGCGGAAGGCGGGAACAAATAAAGGCCTGACATTCAGGTTATGATATCAAGGGCTTTTAGCAAAGCAAAGTACTTTTCTCTGACAAAAAGCCTTCACTTGATACATAGACATTTAAATGTTTACTAGCTGCAGTAACTAACAACCTGACCTATGTTATCAGTTTTAATGAATTTCAGCTAAACATTATAATTATTTTAATGCTTGATGTAAGATATCTGTAAGATGAGTGAAAACATGTGAACTTTTACCGCCTTCTTTAATATGTGCCTTATGTGCCATGCTTTCCATTACACTAAAGGCATTCAGAGGTCCAGGCATGTACAATCAATGACCAATAAAAAAATACTGTTAATGGAATAATACTCATAATTAACAAGCAATCGATAAGGCTTATGTTTGTGATGATTTATTGGTATCATTTTCAATATCAATTATATTGATAAAATCTAATAACAATCAATCAAAGTTGAATGAAGTTTACCTAAAAAAATGATTATCGATTGGTGATTGATTAAACAATGCCAATCGATATCAATAAAAAGTTATATACATTGAGTGATGGATTGGTTTGATGATCATCTATTGATATAAATAAATTTGCACATGCTTAAGATAAGGTTTTCCAGATATCAAATTAACTATTTGGGACAGTGGTCATTATAATTACTCAAAAATAACATTAACCGATAACATTAAACTTTATAGATTAATACAAAACGAAATATTTTTGAGACCAACTGCTGGCCTGTGATTGTAAAGTTGTCGGTTGAATATTATAGTCTGCAACCTACAGGATGTTAAACAGAAAAGCCTTGAGTTGTGCCATCAGTGATGAGCCAAGATTTTTAGTACTCGAATAACCACCAAAGGCAGCTGCACAAGTTAGGTACACGATTAACGAACAGGTTTCGGATTGAAAACTTTGTTAAACCAGATAGCTATTTAGAATTTATATTATCGGTATTAAACCACTGAAACCCACACTGACACAAATTATCAATGACAATATTCAATAAATAATGAACTGGAACTTATGAAACACACGCTTTCCTCTCGGTATGTTATCAAACTGTGGACGTTCTTCTTTCTCCCAGCATAGAATTTATACATAATATATGATCCATGATCCTATGGGGGTTGGTTGAGTCCCAAGATTCGTGAATATCATGAATCCTGATGCATTTGACAATTGAGGATAATAGTTAATCTCAGGTGAGAGACTATGTTGCCACATAGGAGGGGAATGAACCTATTTATTCGAACTGGCGTTGGAAGGTCGGGACTTGGCGGCGACGGAGGAGGAGTTACTTTTGAAGTGGGAGGGACAAAAATTGCATTTGGACGCTGGGTGTAGTGCCCCACATTTAGGGCATTGGGCATGGATGTTTGAAATTGCAGCCATGACAATCGACCCCGCGGTGAAATTTGCGACAAAAACCTTTGGGCACAAATTGGCCAGACGGAGAAAGCGGCGCGCTGGTGCGCATTCCTTGCGGTTTGAAATGGCGTGAATTATGGAACTGTTGTGTCCATATCTAAAGTTCCCAATGTGTAGTCCCCCACGGCATCTCAGCATGGTTATTTTTGCGCAAGGAGCGAAACTGTGTGTCATAAAATCTCCAGTCCCCACGTGCGCAGCCAAGTCACGATATACCTCGCCATACTTCATTAAAGCTGGAGCTTCCATCGGAAATTTACTGGTGTAAACACCAACAAAAATTTGAAAGGCAGAGGTGCATGACCCGATGGTAGAAATGAACCTGGCTTTTTGAACAGGTTCTAAAGCTAAAGTAGGCACCGTAGAGCCTTGTTGAGCACTAAGAGACAGGTGATCTTTGGTATCCGCTGTCCCGGGGCTGAGTTACAAACCAAAATCAAAAAATTCATTGGCCCAAATTTTGGCCTTCAATTTTGCGCTCATTGGAGTTTCTATCGGAATGATGACTGAATTAAAATTTTTCATACTGGATACATATGCAACCATGGTTAATGGAAGGGAGACTGGTTAGGCTAGCTGTACCACGTGACGAAACATGTTTTTCATCACTTTTATTTTGTGTCACGTGACGAGGAGCGGGGATAGCTTCGGAAATCTTGTGTTGCGGCCTGTTTATAGAGTGTGTTTAGAAAATTGTATGGTTTGGAGTTGTTTTAAGGTGTTGTGGTGCGATTATACCTTCAAACAATAGTTTGAAGGTATGCCTGGTTCAAATTGTGCCTTCTATGGTTGTTCGAGCAGCAGAAAGTACGAACATTCGCTTTTTAAAATCCCGGTTGTTGGCGCGGCAGACGGTGAAGAAACCGCAGCGAAGAAGAGGAAAGCTCGCGAAGAATGACTCCGACTGATTTTGAGAACCAGGGAGATGATGCCAGAGTTAAAAAAACAGATCGAGGCGAACAATGTTTTCCTTTGTGAGCTTCATTTCAAGCCAGAATGTATCTTGACTCGTAAGTATTTTGCATTTTAATATATGCTTGCGCTTGGTCATGTCTTAATTGTTTCGTATCTAATTACAAAGAAGACATTGTATTATTATGCATATTTATTCATCCACGGCTTATGTTTGATTTGTAGACCCAAAACGAAAAATTTTGATAACTGGTGGTGTCCCTACTGAGAATTTGCCCACAAAAAGCCACGATGTGCCAAAACGAGAGCGCCGCATTCTAATAAGAGCAGATGTTGTTGAGCCAAGCAGTTCTAGCTCTACCTCTCAAGCGTCAAAAATACCAAGCGTTGAAGGATTGCTAACAGTACTAGAAAACGAGGAAACCATTGGCCGCTGGAAAGTAGACAAGTCCAACGAGAACAAAGTGAGAATTGAACTGTTTGATGAGTCGCACAGCATACCAAAACACACTGTGGTAGTTGATTCCGTCGTGTTCGAGTTCAGCGTTTTTATCTATCAGTGGCCCATCCCTGAAGATCATTCTATTTACAAGCAAACAAATCGCTCCGTTAGATACAGCAATATAAAGGAACTGTTGCGGTTACTTGAGACCTCGTCTTTGTGTGAAGGATTACCAGACATTGATGAGATCAAGAATGTTGTTGTTGACCCGACAACCCAAGATCAACTGCCTGGAACAATCATACGGCATTCGGTGCCTAAGAATTTGCCAGATGGGGAAGCCCATTTTGAAGTTTCAGTAGTGTTTACATCGGTTGACTGTCGTGTGGTAAAGGAAACATCCAAGGACCAGCAAAAGCCTTGCCAACCTTGTTCTACTGCACTGAATGCCACCAAGAGAGCAAGTAGGCGAAAGTCCAAAATTTCAGCTATACCTGCCAAAGCTAAAGTACCACTTTCTGCTTGTGGTCCAGAGAAACTGCGAGCTACTGTTCAATCCACAAGACTCCAGTGTAAGCAGTTGGAGGATCGTTTGCAGCACCTCCAAGCAAAGATCGAGCAAGATGGGATTGGGGTCAGTGTATCTCTTGAGACTGACCTTCTCAAAATAATGGGGGGTCAGAATCTGGAGGCCACACCTCATATGAAATTCTTTTGGGAGCAGCAAATGGCACTGCTCCAATCAAGTAAAATGGGAAGGAGATATCACCCACAAGTTATTAGATTTTCCCTCTCAATTCATGGAAAGTCACCATCTGCATACCGAGAATTGCGAGACAGTGGTGCTCTTATCCTTCCAAGTGAGCGTGTGCTGCGCGACTACAAGAATTATTTCAAGCCCAAAGCTGGAATAAACAAGGAGAATATTGAGTGCCTCTGATGTGCAGAGATATGTTGCCCTTGTCATGGACGAGATGAAGATCCAATCTAACCTTGTTTTTGACAAATTTTCTGGTGATCTAATTGGGTTCATCGATCTCGGAGACCCTTTGACAAATTATGCGTACCTAGAAGAAGAAAGCATCGCCACTCATGCTCTTGCTTTTCTAGTGAGAGGACTGTGCACTGACATGAAGCATGTCATCGCATGTTTTTTTACTGGAGATGTTACTTCATTTCAACTCATGCCAATTTTTTGGAAAGCTGTTGCTGTTTTGGAACTGTCCCTTAACCTTTGGGTAGTTGCAGCTGTGAATGATGGTGCATCTCCAAACAGGAAATTTTTCCGTCTGCATTCAAATCTGGCTCAAGATTTGAAGTGTGATGTTGTGTATAAGACACTTAATGTCTTTGCAATGTCACGCTTCATATTTTTTTTTGCAGATTCTCCCCACCTAATGAAGACAGCACGGAACTGTCTTTACAATTCAGGATCTGGTTCCTGCAGCCGCTATATGTGGAACGATGGCCATTACCTGCTCTTCCGTCATATTGCTGATCTCTTTTATAGTGATCAGGAATTTGCACTTCACACGCTGCCCAAACTGACCATGGATCACATTGTGCTCACTTCCTACAGCAAAATGAAAGTGAAACTAGCAACGCAAGTGCTGAGCAAGTCAGTTATGATATCTCTTCAGGAAAGTGCCAATGAAGAAGTTCTGGGAACTGACAAATTTTGTGGAATGATGAATGATTTCTTTGACTGCACAAATGTTAGGTCAACGACTGAGCATGTCAGGAAAAGAAATCCATTCATCAAACCATATACATCTTCTGATCACGGTGGTCAGATCAACGCGATTTTCTCCCACTTGTGCGGGCGCAGTTGGTCAGCGTTGTACATGCATTCTAGATAGAAATACAACTCAACATGGCTGACAACACGAGTGCGCCAAACAAGGAGAGACAGTTGAAACTCAATTTAAAATGTTTTTCGGATTGATCAGAACGGGGAGGACGTTTTTGGAATACTTCTATAACAGAAATGAAATTTTCCGTTGAGCGGGAGTAGATCAGAGCCGTTCGAAGCGTCGAAAATAAGCCCAACTACGGCATGGAGGGAATGGACTCTTTGCTCGAGGAAGATGGTGGATTCCTACCTGTGGCCATTGTGGCTAATTGCTGTTTTATATTTTCCTTATGTAACTAGTATGTTCCTTTCTGAACTATTATTGTGTCTACCTGAGAAAGGTAGCTTTCATCTGACATGACCTTGCATGATATAGCACCAATAACACGACATTCAATTTATTCGGCATTATGCAGCAGTCATTGTAAATTTGTACAACCCTGACTGGGATTACATTAACTGTTGCATTGTTAGCCACAGTGTATTGTAGTGCTTGTATTACCTGTTAATAGCAAGTGATTTACCTGGTGGAAACTGTAATTGGAAAATGAATAAAAGAGCCCAGCTCAAAATTTTAAAATGCAATACCATAACAAAGGAAACCATTTAAAACAAAATATATTTAAGCTCTTCAGAATGACTTAAAGAGTACATTGAATATACTTATAATATATATTATATATAACATAAACTATATTATATATAACATAATATAGTTTCATATTACAAGAAAAAATGGTAGAAACCTCCAATTTGGACTGGACCGCATTGATTTCAAGTCCTTGCAATTAGTTCAAGTCCTTAGGATTCGCCTTGGACTGGAACTTAATTGTGTGGACTTGAAATCCAGTCCAGTCCTCATTGTCGGCTTTGAAATATTATTTCACATCATGTATCCACCATGACTGAAAATGCACATATGGAGGATTACATTTATTATTGATATTGCAGAGAGCCCCTATTGTTACCATGAAATTAACAAACACATATTACATGTTTTATAAAATTACAGTACTATACTCAGAATTTCAAGGTTATGGTTTAGTTACTTAAATAGAGATAATATTATAGGGACAAATGAATGTATTTTAAACACTGTATGGCTTGTGTTATGTGTATTATAAACTAAAATAAAAATATTTTCATCTGATCTGAGAAGTGTCATTACTGTGTCCTTCCTTTAAAATATACAGTAATATTAAAATACAGGTAGCATATATTAGGCAGCATATAATTATATATTAAAATATGAACAAGTTCCCAAAATTGCTTAAATTCTATTGTATTGTGTGAAACATTTTCACAAATTACTGCCCAGCTAAGGTAGAATGTATGGATAAGGTAGATATTTTCAATTATTCCCTTGCTGGTAAGAAGACCTTTGCTTGAAACGTGAACTTGCTTGAAACACAGAAAGACCGCATGAAAAAAGGTGAAAGAAAAAAGGTTATCTGGTATAAAGGGAGGTATATGTACATAAGGCCCTCATTGTAAAATATGTTAATGCAAGCTATAGTCTGTCTATCTATCTCTATTGTCAACTGTTAGTCGGAGGTACCCTAAGACAAGGGTGGGTGCTACTCCTATCCCAGATGGTGTTGATTTTGCAGAGGGAGGAAAACCGGAGAACCCGGTGAAAAACCTTCGAAGCACAGGAGAGACCAACTAAACTCTACTCACATGGTCCAAGCTCGAGAACGGGGTAATTCCAAGACCAGTCACCCATCCAAGTGCTAACCCCGGTCTAACCAGGCTTAACTGTTGGTGAGAAGCAGCGCCCTAACAGTACACCCCACCTGTGCTCCCCAAATAGTCTGTATGTCTAAGGTAATTTGATCAAGAGATGATCTTTATCAAAGTCAAGTAAATTGGGGTAGGATTTGGCAAAGACTACTGCTTAAGAATACAATATTTGACATGCTGTATATGTATGAGGTATGTAAACTTTGGGCAAGAATATTTGACAATTTTAGGACCGTTTAGCATTGTTTCTTACCAGCTTCAGTTTCCTTTTGATTAATTTCTTCCTCACGGCTCTCTAAATCGGCAAACTTATCGCTCTTCTCCTCATAATTGCTCTTGAGTTATTCAGCAAATTCATCAGACTTTGTCTTCAAAGTATTTCTAACTTGAACTTGTGAAATGTCCCAAAAGGCATGAAATTTTCTCGCTGTGTCACATCTTCCTGAATGCTTATTTTCCTTGCTGTGTTCCGACTTTTTATACACAATTTTTCCTGTCTAAGGACACGAAATTTCAAAGGGAATATTGAGAATAGCGGCTTGGCCAAGAAGGCGATTCAAGATGGCGGACAAGATCAAAAGTGAGAATCAAAACATGGGTTTAAACGGAGAATACTTACAATTGCTGGTTGCTTACGACTCCACTGGTTGACGCCATTAACCTAAACTTTATTTTGAATTTAGAAAGTTTTTGTTTAACAAAAGCATGACGTTGGAAAAAACAAATTCATCCCCAGGAAGGGTACACTGAGGCATATTTCGTGTTCGAGCGCGAACAGAATGAAAGTAAAGGCACAAGTCCTAAATTTAAAACAAAATTTATGCTACAGTGTACTCAAAAATGCCACGAACAAACCATTGGAGCACACACAGAGCTCGTTTAAACCCCACTTTGTCTAAAAAGTAGGGGTATACAAAACCTCGTTAGACGCAAAATATGGCCCGTGGGGGTACTACCCTCCTGATTTTTGTAGAGAGGAAGGGTAGATCTACAAATTTATGGGGGACTAAGTCGGACAATGTGTGCATAATTTATTTAAATTAATGCGCACTCTTGCATAACGTTTGCTATGGCGGCCATTACAGAAATCGGCCTCTCGAAATACGACACCTCATAAATCCCATGTGGGAGAAAATCACGCAAATCTGACCACCGTGGATGATGAAAGGTTTTCATGGTTATTGGATGTCTTTCTCAAGTACCTAGCAGATTGGAAACAGAGTGCATTAAACCGCCCTTGTGAATACTCGGCTGATGCAAGAGGCAAAATGTTCCTGTCACCACGGGCTTTAGGAAAGGCTCAGTATGGCTCAAGTAAAAAGTTGTTTCAGCATACGATTATAAACAAAAAATTGTGTATTTGTCTTACCTTAATGTTCAATGAACTTTCTTATGTATGATACAAAGTCTAAGGTATCTTGAAATACGTTACAATCGCTTCGCAGTCTTCCTATATTCACTGATATCCTTCGATTTGACCGGCCATGTTTACTAGGCCCAATCCTTCAAACTGTCACGCGGCTTACGAGTGTTCTTGAAACCCAAAAAACAAGAGGGTAGGATCTTTGGATTTTCTCATCGTCAAGAGCGAGATGAAAGGACACTACCATATATGGCACCGAACGTGTCCCCAACTTCCATATATGGCACAAACGTGTCCCTGTTAATTTTTAAAACAAGCCGTTACTCTGACGTCAGAACGTTCATCCCGCTCTTGACGATTCAAACAGATCACATGGTATGCAATCCAAATAGCTGATTGGTTTAGAAGAGTACCACACCCACTTTGATCCTACCCTCTTGTTTTTTGGGTTTCAAGAACACTCGTGAGCCGCGTGACAGTTTGAAGGATTGGGCCTAGTAAACATGGCCGTTTAAATCGAAGGATATCAGTGAATATAGGAAGACTGCGAAGCGATTGTAACGTATTTCAAGATACCTTAGACTTTGTATCATACATAAGAAAGTTCATTGAACATTAAGGTAAGACAAATACACAATTTTTTGTTTATAATCGTATGCTGAAACACCTTTTCACTCGAGCCATACTGAGCCTTTCCTAAAGCCCGTGCTGTCACCACAGACATATGAAGGCCTCAAGATTTCAGCCTACTCACACATTGAAGCTATCCAGTTTCTTTTAGGAAAAGGATTCCAGTATGTCTTGTCTGAAAGATTCATGCAAGATGTACTGGAAGACTACTTTGGTCACCAAAGAAGCAAAGGTGGAAGATCCGACAACCCAACAGCCCAGCAGTTTGGGTATAATGACCTGACAATTGCAGCGCAAAGAGACATTGCACCAGTAATTCGAGGGAATGTTGGGGGAAGGTACGAGAAGAAGAAGTGGTTCCAGGTTAGTGAAGAACCAGTCCAGAAGCGGAAAAAAATTGCTAAACCATCAGATGATTAACACTGTAACTGTCCTTTTGTGCATATCAAAACCATTTTGTAGAATAGTTTTATTCAGATCTTTTGCATGACTGCATCCTAGAGCCCACCATAATACAGTATGACAATTTGTTGTTCTTTGTCTTGGGGTCTATGAGCTACAGTAAAAACCCACTAACAAGAATCTTGCACTATAAGAACCTCAGGCTGAAATTAAGAATTTATTTATATAAGAATATAAGAACCTATCCCAGACTGATTTGGTAAAATGTAAGTTCTTGTTAGTGGATTTTTACTGTATGGCTGAATTAATTACCAATCAATATTTGAATTTAATCTTTGGCTATAAAAATATTACTGTAGTATATTTACAAATATAGCAGCCTAGTGTTTAATTGTGACAACTTGTGGAAACACCACAGTGAATTTAATTCATGTGGAAAGGTCTATCTATTATTGCTGAGCATTCAACCTGTTACTTCGGAGCTTTTGTCAAAGCAAATCATCCAACATTCTATTGAAGTAATGGTTGAAACCTAAGCAATAAATAGACATTGTGTTTCCATAAGTTGATACTTACTATTTCATGTACAATTAATGTCACAATTGATTAAGGAAATTGACATTCACTTTAATAACCTGTAGTATACAGCACGATACAGGAATCATTTTCCTCTTTTGATTTACATAAACCTTTACAGTTTTCAAGTTTGTTCAGAAAAGGAGTGAGAGTAACTGCATGTTCATGATAACTGGGTTGCTATTCTTAAGGGGAATATTCCCTGCTCATAGCTTTCCCTCAAGTAATTTTGTTGTGAAATGTAATATGTACATTATAATTGCTCATCAAGGATAATACACAAGTATACTATATTATTGTGTTATCTATTCCCTGTAATTTTCAGAGACTTGTATCAAGAACTGAACACTTGAACTAATAATTATAATACATGTAAATATCTTTCATGTCAAGACATGCTTAGTATTGTTGATAAGTAGAGTAGTGCAAACTATTTTATGTTGCCACTTGTCAAAGGTTTATAAGAAATTACTAAACTCTATACTGATACTACAGGCTGAAAAGTTTAAAAAATCTTAAAAGAACAAGACCAAACATTTTTAACTAAAAAGTCATTGTTTAATTATACGGCACTGTATTACTTTTTTGTTAAAAACAGTTTGTTGTACTTTTAATATTTTTAATCCTTTTAGCCTGTTCTGTCATCTTGATGTAAATATATAAATATTGTAAATATTATTTTCCAAGTTTCGTGCACTGTATTTAAACTGCTCTTTTATTATCCTTTAGTGAAATAGAATTATGGATTGAATACAAGATGAAATACATGCTGTTATAGCTGGTCTTTTTACTTAATTTTTATATTAGCAACATTAACATACTAACAGGTACAATATTGTATACACGAAACAGAAAATAACTAAACAATTCACATACTAGAGAAGTTTAAAACATGCAAAGACAAATTGGTAGAACAAAAAAATCAAACAATTCAAATTTATAATAATACATATTTATCAGGCATTACTAGTGTCACTCTTTTTCATCTCCTTTCTTAATGCTTTCTTCTTCGACTGTTTTGCTTTGATGCGGTACTTCGTGATATAGTCTCTGGTATATGAAAATGATCGAACTCTTAAATATAGCTTAATAACATTTTCCAAGCACAGTTTCTGTGTTGAGTTTGAAGCTTGAAGTTCACATGACACAACAATGTTGTCCCACAAAGATTTAACAATAGGTGAGTCTAATGTAGAATTACGTATCATTTCTACTGGAATATTTCTTAATGCCAATTTACTCTCATCTACATGCTCTCTGAAAGAAATCTCAGCTACTTCTAAAATGTTTACCAAGTCCTTGCAAGGTGTAATTAAACCTCCCCTTGTTCGGGCAGAAATATAATTATTTGGTTCTGAGCATTTCATAATTTGTAGCAATGCCTGCAGGTTTCCCTCTCCTTTCTTTCTTCTGTTCAACTGATACAGTTTGCTGATTACATACCCTGCCACATACGAAAGAGGTTCACGTTCAACTGGATCAAGTTGCGGTTTCGCCTTCGGTGTTGAACTGCCTTCGCCAGTACCACTAGTTTCATGGCTGGTGTTGTAGAATCCGATCAAATGCTCTGGCAGATGAATCATTATCAAATTTGCTACTTTAAAGTCTTGACACTTCAGCAGTTCACATGATCGGGGAATTAAACCATAAAAGGATTCGAGAAGTTTGTCTTGATTTTTTTTATGGCAAAACGTTGTGTAAAGCGGTAACAAAGCGTCGAATAAAGCCGCAGTAGAAGAAACAGTAGCCAAACCAATGTTTACTTCTGTTCCATAAAAGTTCTCCTCTCTTAGTTTGACCTTCATGGATTCCACAGACGAAGTCACGGTGTCTTCACAAAGCACAGCACGAGGTTCGTCGAGTTGTTCACCTTCATTGTGTTTCGATTTCGTGTGTCTTGTTAAGCCTCCTTTAGACTTACACACTTTGTCACATTGACTACAAGGAAAAGTCAGTCCTTTTACCATCGATTTCTTTCAGAGCATCGGAAAACTCGGCGTTTACTTCTTCTGTTTCTGTTTCGGTGACAGCAATAGAAACATCGAAGTTATACGAATCTTCGGTTACTTGCGATAAGGTCCCTTCGTCTTCGAATGATCCCACGGTCATTGATTGTTGAAAATCGCCTTCGTCATCGTATTTATCAGCTTCGATGATTTGAATTTCTTCAGTTATCTCTTCTGCTTCAATATCGCTCTCCATTGTGATCACAGCTGCCCTTGAACGTTTAGAAATATGATTCTTTGTAACCAAGTCCTTCGATGACATATGTTTTCCTTTTGACACCGGATAACGCTATCCCCGCTCCTCGTCACGTGACGCAAAATAGAACTGGTTCCCAACATGATTTACCGCTCCCTTTGAAGTTTGCCGGCTAGCCTGACCAGTCTCCCTTCCATTAACCGTGATGCAACCGAAATTCTCATCTGAGATATGTTGCAGAGCAGTTGCCACAGGCCCGTGCACAGTGGCATCTGCTCTTGCGGTCATACCCGAGGAAACCAAAGGAATTTCCTGAGCGTGCGTGGTCGAGGCGGATGAAGACGAAACGGGTATCATTGGAGTAGGTAACTGCAACGTGGCAAGGACTGCTTGCGAGACGGCCGATACAACATGCTGGATATTGGCGTCAGGTAAGACGTTGGAGCAGGCCACCACTCTGTCGACTGTTGAAACTGTACGGTCATCCGCGAGCAGGGAAATTGCTGGAGTTTCATCTGGCGTTGCTGTTACAGCTTCTCGGCGGTGAAATGTTGGTCGTGCAGCACTTCGAGATACACTACGTTGAGAACGGTTATTACGATGCGTGGCAGGCATGGTTCTGAAAGAAAAACTAAACCAGAGCGCAGATGTACAGAGCAAAGCTTTATAGAAGCCAATATGCACCATAATTGACAATTACATAGACGTTGTGACAGACATGTAACACAAATTAAATGCAGCAGGGTAATCATGGCATACAACATGGTAGCCGCAAATTGAAAACCCCATAATGCTGCGACGGCACATAGGGCAATATGAAAAAAACTGGATACTGCTCCATCCCGACGTATATTGATTTCAATGAACACATTGTGAGCCATCTCAAAACAGTGAAACTGCTCCAACCCAAGAAAGAACGAAAATATTCATGTTAAAGTAAAATTCGTGGGCCATCTGAAAACAGTAAAACTGCTTTAACCCAAAATACAATAAATTAAACATTCATGTTCAATAAATAATTGTGGGCCATCGGAAAACTGGTGAACCGCTCCAACCCAACAATTATCAATATATTAAAAACGTACAGGACAGTGGCAGGATACAAATAACGAAATAAGCTATACGATAGAACACAAGGACAGACACGCGGCACTGACTTTATATAAAACCTGTGCATAAACATTGAAATCTCAACGTGGGCGATCTGAAAACAGCCAAGTTGCTCTAGCCCATATAATATAGGACTGACACATAGTATCATTATTAAAGAATGTATGTCAAATTAAATTGGCAAGATAAGATTTTAATCTGCCATATGCACGTCAGCACAAAAGTGGGTATTAGCGCGGGTGACGAAAATGCAGGAAATTACAGTCGCGCGAGATATAATAAGTCAAAGTCCGCATATAGGATGGCGGGAAAATGTAGATCACGTATATTTGTAAATGTAGAGAAAAATTACTCTTTAATTGAAGGTACAGCTCTTACCATTCTTTGATAAAGGTAGACTGCAGTTATTTGTAAGACTGCCCGGTCAATAAGAATGTCAATGGAATGGAATGGAATGGAAGGGAAGGGAAGGGAAGGGAAGGGAAGGGAAGGGAAGGGAAGGGAAGGGAAGGGAAGGGAAGGGAAGGGAAGGGAAAGGAAAGGAACGGAAGGGAGTAGGAGTAGGAGGAGTAGAAGTAGGAGTAGAAATAGAAGAGATAAAGAGGCATGGGACGGGTTGAGTGTATAACCAATATGGTTCCGGATCAGCAACCAAGATGGTACAAGGGAGCAAGCCTCTTGCTGCTTATTCATGCTGTGGTAATAATTGTTAAATTTAATATGTGGATAAGTTTCGAAGTATTATTCAATCGTCTGGTATACAGTGCATTCTTCTTGTGACGGTTAAACATGTAAACATGTAAACAAAGCCTTTTGGTGGTTATTTTTATCGTGCTTATTACTCAAAACAACATGACTTAGAGACATATTACGACTATTTCCAATAGTTCCATATTTCTGCCGGACTTGATCCGAGCTGCCGGAAAGATTGCTAGCATTTGTCTCCAGGAGTTTGCCAGCTCTCGATGAGCAACCCCTATGGGAAAAGCTACAGGAGGCCATCCAGTCCAAATTGAAATCAAAGGCCCTTAAGGCCGACTCACGGATAGAAATATAGATGGCAGGCTTACGCCTGCACCGCAGGCTAATAGAAATAGGATGTGAGACAACAGTTTAATAAGTAAGCGCCTGATAACATGGATCTGGATTGAGTGTTAATCCAGAATGAAACCGAGTGTCACATTTTAGAGCTAAATATTGAAATAAAAAAAAAAATATGTGGTAAATTGAACCATTGCATTTGAAGGATATCCTGATTCAAATTCAACAATCACCTTTTGTAAACCAATGGGTAAAAAACCCGGAATGCCTACTTAAAAACTGCAATCGCGACAGAAAAGGTATTAAGTAGGTAATCAGTTGAGATGACTGGTAATCGTTCATTGACATGTAGCCAATCAAAATAAGGAATTTACTTAGAGTAAAAAGAAGAGGGACCTACCAATAATTCTTTACAACATAATTTTTATGTGAATAAACCTATCAAAAACTGCAGTCTAAGTCAGGCTATGATAATGTCAAGTCTAATAAGTTGAAATTCCAGCAATTTTAAATTGAGAAACATGCATGGTGTATAACCGCGAGTATTACGTTTCATTCAACATGGATATGTTTTGATTAAGCTAGCGGGAGAATTGCGGAAAAGGCAGATGCACCCAGCCTAGACATAGGCTTTTCCGTGACTGAGCTGTGGCCTATGGGACTGGGAACTAAATTCGCTTCGTAACGTAAGCAGAGTTAATGGAATCACGGAAATAATGGCACCAGAAAGAATGGCACCGGAAAAAATGGCACCATTAATTTGACAAATGCGGAAAAAATGGCACCTTCAATGGCACCTCAAAAACTGCGCTTTGTTGCCGATTGTTGCTTTGATGACTCATACCTGTTATTGTCAAGCACGGAAACCGTGCTTTGTTGCTTAATTAAACCCTTGGGAGTTGCTTGGACATTTGTAACCCTGTTGCCGATTGTTGCTTTGATGACTTATACCTGTTATTGTCAAAAACCGAACACCGAAACCGTGCTTTGTTGCTTAATTACGCAATCTGTGTGTAGATTACATCGAAGGACGGAAATCATTAGAAGACTTTTTACGGGGTGTAGGAAGAAACATTCGTCTTGGTGGTGTGTAACATTATATGAATAGATGTATAAAACTCTGAAAGTATAGACAAGTAGTCGGCAGTCTACCAAATTTTTCGCTATTGTATATCTAAAACACTGCCTACACAGCACCCTACTTTTTAAGTATTCTATATATATTTAGGATTGTTCTTGTTGAGCTGTTATCTTTGTTAAATATTCATACAGTAATTTTAATCAAGTATTTTGAACCATACTCAGTCTAAAAGTCTAAAACAAGGACATTCTTTATATCTTCGATTGTTTTTTCTTGAGGTACCATTTTTTCCACATTTGTTAAATATGTTGTGCCATTTTTTCCGGTGCCACTCTTTCCGGTGCCATTTTTTCTGGTTACCGAGTTAATGCTCTGGAAAAGCCTAGCAGATTTGCCAAATCCCAGACCATTGTACTTATTCATTTTTCTCACAGTTACAACCAACAGCATCGAGCAACAACTTAAATATCAAATCTATATTTTACAACCATAATATTAAGTTAAAATTATTTTTAGCATTTGTCCTCTGATCGATTCCTATCAACTTCACGTTCTGGAGGAAGACCTTACTCCAGACCTCATCAGGTATAAAAATAATGGTCACAGTGGCCAATTTATGCAATTTTTTAAAATGCTATCGTGTAAAATTTCATGTTGATGACTTGATGCCTGCTGACTTGGCTAATGGTTCACAAGAAGTGATATCAACCCAGGGACACGCAAAGACATTGCAAAAAAGGAAAAAGCGATGTTTTGCTAGGTCTGTTGTAAGCTCAGAGCAATAACTGTGCAACACTGTTTGACGACATTCCTATGGATAGTTAGCCAACTCTTGCAGGGGGAAAGGCATCAAGATGTAACTTTAGCTGACGATAATCATATAAAAAAATTACACGTATGATGAAAATATAAAATGCTCAAACACTAGCTATAGCATTTTAACTGAATCTTAAACCCCCCTTTTCATTACTACAGGACATATGACAGACCGCCTGTTAACAGCGAAAGACTACACGCAAATCTGGACACATTGCTGCAGGCAATTGTCGCAAAACTGAAGAGCAAATCTAGATCACCATGTAGTGTTGCTTTCCATCATGACTGCTATTGCCACAGTTTTTACAGCATAGGAAGGCCTTCACAAGATGGCAAATCAATGCTTTTGGACAAGCATGATTTTGATAACTTTAATTTTTTTGCTGGATGGGATCATTGTCTGGATAACAATGGGGATGGGGTTGTCATAAAATACCCTATAAACATCTGTACGCTTTTGTCATGGTCACCCAAAGTCTCAGTTATTCAAGGTGGTATTCTAAGTTCTGTGCCAAGAATGCCTCAAGAGAAACTGTTAGTTGACTTTGTACGGCAGTCATTTTCAATTTTTTTGTAGCCCCCATTTGATCTGTTTTAAATTAAAAAAATTATGTTCAATTTTGTAATTAGGAAAGGCCATTATCTGTATAATTACACTGTTGTGTGTTTCTACTGTATAGACTATTACTAGATTTTTGTCATAATTTATGTGATGGACTATGACTTCGAAAGCAGCTGTTCACTCAGGTTGTAGCAAGGAGTGAGGCCAGGGCCCCAAAATAATTTGCTCCATCCTGTAGCAACTCCACAGCAGGAAATGCTATTTTGGAGACCCTAAGTTTCAACATCTTAGAGGCTGCCATTGTGTCCCCACGGCCAGGGGTGGTGCCAGAGACAGGGACTAAGGTCCCTGACAGGGGGCTAGTAGGGGGTTGGGGCATTCTCCCCCTGAAATATTTTCAAAAATAGCATAAAGTCACTTTTCCTGTCATCATAGAAATAGGCTCACAGCAACTATTTGCATCTAGTTAAACAGAACGAGCAAATAGAGACAGTGCATTGTCTTTAATTAGTTAGACTCAAGTACTCGCAGCGAAATGTAAGCCAGTTTCAGCAATGACTGGAAAACAGGCTCAAGGTTTTGGTCAATGTAAAACCATACACTCTGGACAATAGTCTGTCATTTGATATGGAGTTTTAATAATCTTATTAAATATCCTAACACTGTGGAGGCAATAAGAGCATTCAAATGAGGAATAATTTTCAGTAAAAAGCCTTGAACCTTTCAGGAATGAATTAAATTCCTTTACACAGTGTACTTTGCTACTGTATGTTTACCAAACAATATTAATTTATAAGATTTCATAATGTTAATCAACTGTTGCTTTGACTTTTTTGAAATCCCTTTAATCCCCTTTTGCTTCAGTTGATGCTTTAGCTGAGGAACGGTCATCTTTGCAAAGTTGGGAGGGGGGTTTGGTAGAGAGCCACTTCTTGTTGGAGGGTCATAACCAGCAGAAGTATTTTCCTGTATACCTTGAAGCTGTTCTCTAGATTGTAGAGATGGTGCATGACTTTTTCTCTTTTTGTTTTTTGTGTCATTATCCCAGTACTCCAAGTTTCTTTTATTGTACTCTCTTGTTTCTCTCTCTCTGCGTTTTAAGAGCCACTGTCTTGACTCAAAACGAAGCACATCCCCCAGTGGAATCCCATTTGTTGGATTTTCGTAGAACTATGGAGCGAGCAACGTCATTATTTTTCTCAACACCCTGTCCAGTAAACATTTTGATTGCTGAGTATTTTTCAAAAAACCAAGGAATATGAGTAGCCATTATGTGAATGTATGGCGTCACACGCTTTCTCTCATATCCCTCCCTTTTCCCACTCAATGCTACAAAAGAATTCACCCATTCCTTTGCCATCATCCATAATTCCATTGCACTTGACTTGGGTTCCCAATTACTCACAACTTTATAAACACTTTGGAAATCTTTCCACAATTTAACAACTGCTTCAGCAGTGTCAGGCCTTAGGAACTTCATCACCTTGTCTGGTAAGTAGTTCATCAATGTTTTCTTATCGTTCCCCATTAGGCTAGTCCAGTCATATGTCCCACTCCCTTTCCCGTCGGCATTTTTTTTCTCCCACACCTCGGATGATACACCACAAGATCTTATGGTGTCGATCAATTTTTCCAGATGAACATTTTTAGCTCCCCATTTCTTGTCAAATTCATCTTCCTTATCCCATTCCATTACTTCAGTTATCAAATTAGCCATCAAAACATCAGTCACTCTCAATAAAAGATGGAGTTCATCAACTATGATGTGGTCCAGTTCAATGTTTAACAATGGTTCATTAATGCATCCATAATTATCCTTAGAATGTTGTAATAGATCTCTGATTTCTTGCAATGTCCTGGCCATGGGGGGGCATGTTGAAGTATTCAAAATCATGATCCATTTTCCAGCTGTCGAGTTTGTAAACTTTACACCATGCACATGCATAATTAGCTGCAGCGGAATTTAGACCCAGCATGAGGAGTATGTATTTGTAATCACCCCCAAGAAAAAATTCAGTTTTTATTTCTTGTCTGCCAGTATCAATCATTCCTTCTGAAATCATTTCATTTATTTCACGAAATATTTCTCAAAATGACTCTTTCAGATTACTGTACTCTTCTTTTCCATTTACAACAGCGATGGTGCGATTTCCTTTTGCTGACATTACTTCTTGACCAGTTTGTAAGATGGAGAAAGAAAGCAATACAAAACTGGAATTTCTGGTCATCTTCGCCCCATCACCACTTATTTTGATTTGAATGTTTTCTTTGGCTGGATCAAAATTAGGATTTTCTTTGATATAATCAAGAATATGCTCTTTCATTACATCTCTGACAGAATGAACTTTAGAACCTGTAAGTTTTCCAGCTTGTTCAGGTCACTCCTACACTGTTGAATAAGATATGACTTTGGCAAGCCATTTGTCACCATGGTGAACTGATGGTAAAATGCATCGCCCACACAAAATTTATCAAGTACAAACAGGATTTCTTCAATCTGTTTTTTGTGTTCTTCTGTCAGATTATTATACCGATTACTCTTCTCACTGGGTTCAGAATTGGCAGTTGAATCTTGGGTTTCTTTCGTGACAGCTTCAAAAGTGACTGTATGTTTTTTACCTGTATCTGATTCCTTTATTAGCATGCTCTCAATATCCAAACCAAAATTCTTACTGAACCAGAGAGCAGTTTCAGCTCTTGACATAAATGTTTTCAAGGTCCTGCTCTTGTTTTGACTTGAAGAGGGATGCTTCCCTTTGTACTGACAGTGGATGTTAGCTACTTCTTCTATATCAGTTATATAATTCAGTAATTGGTGGTTTTCATTTTGTAAGTGATTAACTCATTCCTGTCCGGGGGCTTCCCCACAGGTGAATAAAATCGTCTGGCGTTAGCCAGAATAAAATACTAAAGACCAATTGGGACAAGAAAGAGTTAAAGAGATAGTTTATAACTCATTCCTGTCCGGGGGCTTCCCCACAGGTGAATAAAATCGTCTGGCGTTAGCCAGAATAAAATACTAAAGACCAATTGGGACAAGAAAGAGTTAAAGAGATAGTTTATAACTCATTCCTGTCCGGGGGCTTCCCCACAGGTGAATAAAATCGTCTGGCGTTAGCCAGAATAAAATACTAAAGACCAATTGGGACAAGAAAGAGTTAAAGAGATAGTTTATAACTCATTCCTGTCCGGGGGCTTCCCCACAGGTGAATAAAATCGTCTGGCGTTAGCCAGAATAAAATACTAAAGACCAATTGGGACAAGAAAGAGTTAAAGAGATAGTTTATAACTCATTCCTGTCCGGGGGCTTCCCCACAGGTGAATAAAATCGTCTGGCGTTAGCCAGAATAAAATACTAAAGACCAATTGGGACAAGAAAGAGTTAAAGAGATAGTTTATAACTCATTCCTGTCCGGGGGCTTCCCCACAGGTGAATAAAATCGTCTGGCGTTAGCCAGAATAAAATACTAAAGACCAATTGGGACAAGAAAGAGTTAAAGAGATAGTTTATAACTCATTCCTGTCCGGGGGCTTCCCCACAGGTGAATAAAATCGTCTGGCGTTAGCCAGAATAAAATACTAAAGACCAATTGGGACAAGAAAGAGTTAAAGAGATAGTTATAACTCATTCCTGTCCGGGGGCTTCCCCACAGGTGAATAAAATCGTCTGGCGTTAGCCAGAATAAAATACTAAAGACCAATTGAGACAAGAAAGAGTTAAAGAGATAGTTTATAACTCATTCCTGTCCGGGGGCTTCCCCACAGGTGAATAAAATCGTCTGGCGTTAGCCAGAATAAAATACTAAAGACCAATTGGGACAAGAAAGAGTTAGAGAGATAGTTTATAACTCATTCCTGTCCGGGGGCTTCCCCACAGGTGAATAAAATCGTCTGGCGTTAGCCAGAATAAAATACTAAAGACCAATTGGGACAAGAAAGAGTTAAAGAGATAGTTCATAACTCATTCCTGTCCGGGGGCTTCCCCACAGGTGAATAAAATCGTCTGGCGTTAGCCAGAATAAAATACTAAAGACCAATTGGGACAAGAAAGAGTTAAAGAGATAGTTTATAACTCATTCCTGTCCGGGGGCTTCCCCACAGGTGAATAAAATCGTCTGGCGTTAGCCAGAATAAAATACTAAAGACCAATTCGGACAAGAAAGAGTTAAAGAGATAGTTTATAACTCATTCCTGTCCGGGGGCTTCCCCACAGGTGAATAAAATCGTCTGGCGTTAGCCAGAATAAAATACTAAAGACCAATTCGGACAAGAAAGAGTTAAAGAGATAGTTTATAACTCATTCCTGTCCGGGGGCTTCCCCACAGGTGAATAAAATCGTCTGGCGTTAGCCAGAATAAAATACTAAAGACCAATTCGGACAAGAAAGAGTTAAAGAGATAGTTTATAACTCATTCCTGTCCGGGGGCTTCCCCACAGGTGAATAAAATCGTCTGGCGTTAGCCAGAATAAAATACTAAAGACCAATTCGGACAAGAAAGAGTTAAAGAGATAGTTTATAACTCATTCCTGTCCGGGGCTTCCCCACAGGTGAATAAAATCGTCTGGCGTTAGCCAGAATAAAATACTAAAGACCAATTCGGACAAGAAAGAGTTAAAGAGATAGTTTATAACTCATTCCTGTCCGGGGGCTTCCCCACAGGTGAATAAAATCGTCTGGCGTTAGCCAGAATAAAATACTAAAGACCAATTCGGACAAGAAAGAGTTAAAGAGATAGTTTATAACTCATTCCTGTCCGGGGGCTTCCCCACAGGTGAATAAAATCGTCTGGCGTTAGCCAGAATAAAATACTAAAGACCAATTCGGACAAGAAAGAGTTAAAGAGATAGTTTATAACTCATTCCTGTCCGGGGGCTTCCCCACAGGTGAATAAAATCGTCTGGCGTTAGCCAGAATAAAATACTAAAGACCAATTCGGACAAGAAAGAGTTAATCGTTCTCTCTTTTTGATTTATTACTTCGAGCATTTCATTATACAAATTTCTCTTTTCACCTTCAAGATTTTGGTACTTACTTCTCCAATTTTCTGCTGCACTTTTAAGCTGATTAATTTCTTCTTCGTAGTCTTCTTGTGACTTCGTTTGACCCACCATTACATGAAATTTTCTGACTTGGTTGTCGAGTTCTTTACGCTTCCTTCCTTTTGTGTTCTTGTATAACTGAACTACAGAGGTAGAAATTTTCCATAAATTGTCATTTATTTGGCTTCTTGTTTCTTGATCATCAGTAAACGCGAAGAGTGAACTAGGTATAGATATTTCAAGAAGAGAGATATAATCAGGAACATCCTGTCCATCGACAGTCTTTTCACCAAGACCACCACCGTTAATTATTCTGTGCCATTCCTTTAATAAAGGATACGGGATTTCCAGAGCTAAAATAGCTTTGTTCTTTCGTGTTTTGGCAGCATAACTTAATTCAGGATGACTAAGCTCCACATTCCATTTGAATTGTCTCTTGCAACGCTGGAACTCGTCCGACATATTTTTGCATAAAATTATACAGAGAAAGAGAAAGACCTCTAGTTTCCCTTGTGTCCCTTGTTTTCCTCAGAATCCCCATATAAAGCTAGTAACCATGGTTTCAATGCTTCAAGATGGCTGACACAGTTCTCTTAAGTTGGATTGAATTGAGCAAACGAATTACTTCAATATTTGATACTTGCTTTTACATTTTCGCGGACTTTGGCGCGCTCAGGGAAAGGCTGTTTCTTGGTCTAATTCTTACAGACTTTGAAAGATATTTGGAACCGGTTTTGGCTAAACATTTCTGACAGCATATGTGAACGAAGGATATTCACACAGTGGAATAAAACTCGTGAGAACGATAAAGCTTCACTCATTTTGTCTACTTTCTAGCTTTTATGTACGCACTTTTTGGCTTTGTAAGGGTGGTCAGTATGGCCGCGAATGCAATTTATACAGGATTTTGGACGAATTTGTGGAACCGGTTTCGACACGAATAAAGAACTCAGCTGTGGACTATATCTAACGAAAAAGCAAAAACAATTCGATAGGAACTTGTGAGAACTCATCTACATTTACACAAGATTTATCAATGAAAGATTCCTTAGGTAAGCTAATTTCCCTAAGATTTTCGAATCGTTTTTCGTTGTGCGCATGCTCGTGATTTCCCGGCGCCATGTTGTACGAGATTGTTCACCATGATGTGGCCATATTAAAATGCATTTGACTCGTTCCAAGGATTCGTTTGGGAAATCAAATAACTTTCACAGAATGCCAAGAATACTCGATTTATATTGTAAATGCTTCAACAATACCTTGAACTTCCATTAACTCAACAAAAATATCAATAACTTGAGATTTGGCGCCACCAACTTTGAGAATCTAGAGTGGGGCAGTTTTGGGGCAGTTTTGATTGGGAAATCTACTAGGCCTTTTATTTCCCTTTGTCTCTCCCCAGTCCTCTCGGTCACCCCGGCCCCCAAATAGGGTATAGAAGGCCTAGGTCTAGGCTGAGATGCACCATATGTAGCTGAACATTGATTAAAATCTGCAGTTGAAGTGTCATCCGATGAAAGAGAAGACCTACTGGAACTTATTCAAGAAATTAAACAGAGGATCTCAGGTAATTAGTAAAATAGTTTGTTCTTTCTGTTACATCTTCCTCATACATCTTCCGGTTTCATCTGCTTATTTTAAAAATATTCCTATGCTTAACCACGAATTTACACTATACTAATTATTACAGGTGCTCGATTACCAAAACATGCATTTTCTGCAGCTATGATGGAAACGGAAGAACTCCATGGTGTAAGAAAATTATAGAAGAAACAATTTTCAAGGCTTTAATACTTTATTGTTATAAAAATAACAAATTGATTAGTGTTTTATAATCATTGTTGAATATGATTAACTGCTAACGAAATATAACACGCACGTTATTTTATTTTGTTTAGGAGTTATCGCCTGAGTTGAAACAGACAGCAAACAAATTCACTCCAAAGAGAAAAATTATAGTAATTATAAATTCATTTAGTATCGCACAAATTGTGAATCATATAATATACAGTATACAGTTTAATGAAATCATTCCAAATACATATTTTTGTAGGGTTTAAAAGCCGGGCTGAGAATGGCAAAGAGAAGAAGCGAAGGGAAAGATATGCTAAGTAAAGCTTCAGTAATGACTTCATAAAATATATATATATATATATATATATATATATATATATATATATACAACATATATCAATCAATCAATCAATCAATAGTTTTATTCAAGGTACTTAATACATGGTAAAAAAATAATGTATTAAGTCCTAGCAGGAGATTTAGGAGGTTAACCCTATAATAAAATCCCCTAAATTAATAGAGTATATAAATGTTCTTTACAGATTAAAATTATAAAATTTAAATGTAAAATGAAAAATGTTTGCCTAGTACAAGTTTAGGTGCAACCGAAGTTGACCTTTAAACGATTTAAAATTTATAGCTTCTACAACTTTTGACGGTAAAGAGTTCCATAACTTAATAATTCTTACAAAAAATGAGTTCTTGTAACAATTTATTTTTGATAATTTAGTATATAAGGAGAACTTATGGTTTGCTCTTGTCTTATTTAAGTGTTTGTAATTTAAGACTTCTTCAAATTTTATACCATTAAGGTTAAACACTGTTTTGTAACATTCAATTAATGAGAAATAAGTTCTGCGTTTTTCAAGAGTATTCCATTTTAGCAATTCACAGCGCTCTTCATATGGCATTTCTCCACGTTTTTGTTTGAGAGCTAATCTTGACGCTCTTCTTTGAATACTCTCAAGAGCTTTTACGTCTTTAACCAGGTAAGGAGACCAGACAGGTGTTGCGTATTCTAATATTGGTCTTACCAAGGTTTATATATATATATATATATATATATATATATATATATATATATATATATATATATATATATGAATGGTGGAAGTTGTCACTCAGGTGGATAAACGGTAATACATACATACATACTTTATTAAATGTTCCCCAACGGGGCTTTTCAACATCTAATTACAAGATAGCATACAACTCTAAAATATCTAAATATACAAATAATCATGTTATTAATAAAATTATATGATAAAAATGTGATTCAATCAGACTGTGATAGCTAAAAATCTTTCCAACATTGCTCTTTTTAGTTCTTTCTTGAATTTGCCCAGAGACGTTATTATCTTCAGATTTTCATCTAAATTATGCCAAATGATGGTAGCCCTATACTGAAATGATCTTTGACCACTCTTAGTTCTAAAAAATGGAATTTGTAATGACCCTCGGTTGCGTGTGGAACGATCGTGTACCTTCGAACGTCTTATAAACTTCTTACAGAGATATTGCGGTGCTAGATTGTTCATGCATTTGAAAGCCATAACAGTTTCTCTAAATAAGAGTTGGTCCTTGACAGGCAGCCAATTAAGGTGGCGTAGGTACGGCGTTACATGATCGAATTTCCTACCCTTAGCAACTATCTTACATCCAAAGTTCTGTACTGCCTGAAGTTTGTTGATGTTGGTCAAGGATGTGTTAGACCAAACAGGTGAACAATACAAAAGTTTGCTCATTACAAGAGCAAAAACAATTAACGACAGTGTTTTGTTATCAAAACTATGCTTAACGCGGTTGATCTGGCATAACTTCGCCATACAAGAAGATACTAAATTGCTTATATGAGTGTTATATGTCAAATGGGAATCAACAATGACACCCAAATCCCGTGCTGATGAGACAGGTTTGATAGTTTTACCCAGAAATGTCAACGACATTTCAGTAGGACGTCTCTGGAGTAGCTGTCGAGTACCTATCGTGATGAATTTCGTCTTCTCTGGATTAATCAATAATTGATTATCTGTACACCACCTTGCGACACGCTGGAGATCCTCTTCAAGATTTTGCTTGGCTCCGTCCATGTCTTTTATTATAGGAAATGACATGAATACTTTAGAATCATCTACATATGATTCAAGTTGACAAGTGTCAGGCGCTAATGAGAGATCGTTCAAATATATACAAAAGAGTAGAGGCGAAAGGATTGCTCCCTGTGGAACACCATGAGTGATGGGGAGTGGAGAAGACACTGTGGATCCAATCCTAACCGACTGTGATCTTCCAGTCAAATAGCTTCTAAACCATTTGACTACGTCAGGAGAGGCACCAACACAGCTTAACTTGTGCAGCAAGATAGGGTGGCTAATGCTGTCAAACGCTTTGGAAAGGTCCAACAGTATAAGTGCTGACAGCATCTTCTTGTCCATTGCCTGTAAGATAATGTCACTGACGAATAGGTTTAGTGTTTCTGTGGAATGGTTCTTTCGGTTTCCGCTTTGATGGGACGAAAGACGACCGTTCTTCGTTAAATACGAGCTGAACTGTTCGAGTACTACTCTTTCACACGCTTTAGAAGCGGTGACAAGGAGCGAAAGTGGTCGGTTGTTAGAGGCCTCCCCATAGTCCCCCTCTTTGAGAAGTGGTGTGACTTCGGCTTCCTTCCAAGCATCGGGAATATAAAAGTGGTCAAAGAGCAATTTATAATCTCTGTAAGTGGACCGAGGATGACAGGGAGCGAGTCTTTGATTACTCCCATACTTATCTTGTCGGGCCCCGGGGACTTCTTGGACGGCATGGATAAAATAATGCGCTTTACTTCAGTGCAACTGACTGGCCTAAATTTGAAATGTTCAACTGAAGGACTGCCAGATGTTGTAGATGTTGTAGGCAGGGCAGGGCTTGAGGCGGTCGAGGTGATGTTGTTTGTCACAACTAAACGTGCAGCAGACTCAGCAGCTTTCTTGCCAACGGAAGAGAAGAACTGGTTAAAGTCCTCGGCGACGAGTGAAGGGTCTTTGCTGTAGGTGTGAAAGTGTTTCTCTTTCGAAGGAATTCTACTGTTGATTATCTTCCAAAGGGACCCAGGATTATCTTTGTGCTTTTCGACTTCGCCGGAGATGTGATTTCTCTCTGCCCTTCTAAGTTCATCTTTGACAGCGTTGCGCGACTCTTTAAAGATTTGCCAATCATTGCTATCTCGCGTCTGTTGGAAACGGCGAAGAAACACGTCCCTTGATTTCATAAGCTCTTTTATTTCCGAAGTGACGTATGGACAAGGCCGACTGCGAATTTTCAAGGTCTTTATTGGTGCATGAGCTTCGAGGGTAGACTGAAAAACAGTGTTGAACATGTTTAGCTTAGTATTCACGTCATTTTCTGAGAAGATGGATAGGAGACGATCCGAATGATCGGCCAAATCAGCGGTGAATACAGCGGGCTCATACGTCTTGTAGGTCCGTACGGTGATATAACAAGGTGGCGGCTTAGGGAGCTTCAGCTGAAGTGCAGCGAAAACAGGAAGATGGTCACTGATGGCTGTATTAATAACACCGCTGTCATGTGAGGAGGAGAGGATAACGTCAATAAGTGACTGGCAGGTGTCTGTTATCCTTGTTGGAGTTTTAATCATTTGTGTAAGGTTCAATTCTTTAGAAACCTCGGCAAGTGCTCTGCTCTCAGGACAATCCTTCAGGGTGTTACAGTTAAGGTCTCCAAAAACAACAATGGGCTTATTCAGAGCGAGGGCTTCGATGTAACTGGATTTGAAGAAATCTTCAAAACACGCCACTGGGCAGTCAGGTGGGCGATAAGTCACGCATATCACTACAGACTTGCATTTATTGTGCTGCAGTTTTAACCAAAGCTGATGGAAGTTGGATTCAGATATATGCGAAATAGTTCTCAAAACAGACACTTTAATGTTGTCACGGATGTACGCACACACCCCTCCGCCTTTCTTATGTAAACGATCAAGTCTATACACATTATAGCCGTCAATCTTGATCTCGATATTAGTAACTGTGGTATTTAACCATGTTTCAGAGATAGTAAGTACATCAATTTTGTTTGAAGTGGCAAAGTCTATGAGTTGAAGGTAATGAGTCCTATTTCGCAGAGATCTAATGTTCAAATGCACAGTTTTAAGTTTGCTGATAATTACTTTACGCTTTGTTGAAATCGTATTGAAACCATGTTGAGTGGCCAGTGGAGCAAGGCGAATGTTTGTATCGCTGGTCCCAAAGGTGTCAAATTGAATATTTAATAAGTTGGAGGAGATTGTATGTAGATGAGGTCTTTCTTGTGTCTCAACGTTTGAAAATGCGATGGTAGAATCGTCAGAAATCCAATTATCGGATATAATCGCTTGTCTTCCCATCCCCAGACATAATGATATTAGTCTTTGCTTCATCTGTCCAGCGCGGCAGCCTCGCCGCGTTGGTTTCGATCTTGAAATGCCGAGGCTGGACAAACATCTCCAAAGATTAGGGCAAAGCGCTTTCCCAATGGCTGTCGATGAAAAGGCTCTCAAAACTGTTCTTGGATAGATTAATGCCATCTAGGAACTTGTAAGTAACCACCAGTGTCTTGATAGAATAAATCGTAAAAGTTGAAGGGATAAAATTGAGAAAATATGCAGAGCGATTACGAGTGCTGCCAGTTAGGCGCTCAAGCGTACCTAAATCCTAAAGGTTGTTCTCCGAGTGTAACGAAACCAAAGTGGGAAGCATTTTAAAAATGCAGACCCCAGTAGGAATCAAACCCACGACCTTCCGAACGCTAGGTGGACGCTCTACCGACTGAGCTACACGGTCTGGCGGAGAAAGGTATGGGAATAATTGTTTATACACTGAATGTCAAAGCGGTACTTTGCTTTATCGACTCAGCGTCGAACTATACTCAGTTTTTATTATTATTGATGAATGGTGGAAGTTGTCACTCAGGTGGATAAACGGTAATAAGGTTGTTCTCCGAGTGTAACGAAACCAAACTGGGAAGCATTTTAAAAATGCAGACCCCAGTAGGAATCGAACCCACAACCTTCCGAACGCTAGGCGGACGCTCTACCGACTGAGCTACACGGTCTGGCGGAGAAAGGTATGGGAATAATTGTTTATACACTGAATGAAAGAGAACAACCGGAGAACAACAACACTCGGAGAACAACCTTATTACCGTTTATCCACCTGAGTGACAACTTCCACCATTCATCAATAATAATAATAAGAACTGAGTATAGTTCGACGCTGAGTCGATAAAGCGAAGTACCGCTTCGACATTCAGTGTATAAACAATTATTCTCATACCTTTCTCCACCAGACCATGTAGCTCAGTCGGTAGAGCGTCCGCCTAGTGTTCGGAAGGTCGTGGGTTCGATTCCTACTTATATATATAGATATTATATATAGATATCTTTTATATAGATATCTTATATATATTATATATATATATATATATTGTTCTCGACGGGTAGAACAGGCATTAAAAGCACTACAGACGATAGTATTCACGATATTTTTAGGCGTAAACACTTGCAATTCTACTCTGGCTGTCAAAAAGACTTACAACCAATATGGCTTCCACTTTTCGAACATGTTGTCAGAAAGACGTGCGCCCACGTACCAACATAACAGCGGTTAAATATCAACAATGACATGTACTTCATGCAACTAACATTTCGTTTCTTAACATCCCCCTCCCGAATGCAAGGCATTCGATAACCATTGAAATACACGTACATAAGTGTAAAGTCTGAGAGGGAACGTTCAGTATTATCTATAACGAATTAATAATCAAGCATAGTCCTGGAGTGTCTTTCGGCTCACTGAGGTCACCTTAATTGTCACAATTATACTTAATTATCTTACTTGTCCGAGTGTTCTTCGACATACTCAAGAGGGCACAACCGATGTACTGGACGTAAATCATGGCCAGAAATTTGTTGCACTTTCAATACCAGACGCCATTGCGGGTAATTCTTGGCCTCAGTGTGAAATGTCGGCTTTGTGTGCGCGGTCTATGTTGTGTTGCTAAGCTACGCTACGAGTTTTCATCACTGACACTCACACTCATCAATATGGATTATAACTCCTTTTCAAATCCAGAGCAGGACTTATTTCTACAGACGTAAATGATTTTCTATGTACTTTTAAGCCAGGATATAGATCTCGGAATTACGACGTTAACAATTACAATATACTGATTAAACACAAACAGGACTATTTCAGAAAATCGTTTTTTATTAGATCAGCCGAACTATGGAACAGTCTGCCTTCTTATCTTAAAGTCTACCACTCGCTTCCCGAATTCAAGTCTACTCTAACTAAGTTGTACTTTAAAAAGTTATCAACATACAGCCCTCCTGGCTCTACCTAAGTTATAATATCTGAACTCTAGATACATTTGCTATTATTATGGTCAATTATAGATTAATTTTATATTTTTCGTCATGTTAGTCATTCCCATATATGTGTATTGTGTGTATTATGTACATGTATATGTATATATGTGTATGTATGTATGACTATTGAGTATACTGTTTAAGTTTATATTATTTTGAGTATATTGTTTGAGGGGTCAGGTCCCAATAGGGAGGCAAGTCCTGTTCCTTTCTCCTGTCACATCTATTTTATCTGTTGTTTTGTAAGCGTTTTTATTGTTCTTTGATTGTTGTATTTGCCTATGTACTAGCAACCTTTGTATCCAATTTAATGTGATTATTTACTGTGACAAATTCAATAAAATAAAATAAAAATAAAAAATAAATAAAATAACAAGCTTCACAATACATCAACTATTGACATTGTTCCTCTGTTATCCAACAAGCCATCAAAACGGAAGAGGACCGATGTCAATATTTATGAAGTCGAGAGGCTCGTGGCAAAACGGTCCGTGCCATTGCAGAAACAGAGCACGAAAAAAAAGAAGAAACCCGTTCATAAGGTACGGTTCTATGTTTAGAAACGAAGAAAACGTTTTCCTTGGCGTGTGCCAATTTCATTATTTCAACACTTGCTATGCCTAGCAAAGTTATCAATTTTTTATTTATCTACAGACCGTTCACGTCGAGCAAATAAGAGCCCGAAAAGTGCCACGAGAAATGTAGCAATGTGATCGCCAGAATTACCGATCTTTTATTGGGGGACTGGGATCTAATGTGGACGACTCACCATGACCCCGTTAGTAGACCTTTTGCCCCTGCCATAATTCAAATGGAGCTTAACAAATGCTTCCCGCGTTCGTTTGCGATTTTTATCTCCAGTTTGATACCAAATGTGCCATCAGTTTGTCTTTAATTTGCCCTGTTTGGATGGCTTGAAATCAGGCAAGATTCAGTTTGGATGTTATCGCTGACCTTCTCGTAAATTATGGTCAGCTTTGCCTTGAAATAACTTTATTGCTACCTTCGTTTGTTTGGCTTCTTGTAGCTTTCTTATGTCTTCAATTATCAGGTAAGAATCCTATGTTTTTTATATTTCGTGTTAATAGTTTATTGGTGGGGTTTTCGAGGATTTTCGCTTGCGTTTTTAGTTGACAGTAACGTAGTTTTGTTACTTTCCTTTTCATTAGTATGCCTCTTCCTTCAAAGAAAAGATATGCTCGTTTTAACGTTGGCAAGTTTATGTTGGCGAGAAAAGCAACACGAGATAATATGACTGCAACCCATCAGTCTATTGAGAATGCAAAGAGACTATTGGATGCTGAACAACTTAAATTAAAGCGTTTGCAAGCAAAGGTATGCATATGAACAGTTAAGTTTTTGTACTCGTATTTAGATTTATTTATATCTGGTTTCAAATGAAGTCATTTGCGTGTGGCATTTGCATCAGGTGTATTACAAATTTTTAATAAAATATTTTCTGAATTGTATATTGTTTTGTTTATTATTCACCCCTATCAGTATTTCTTGTTGATAGCGAATAGTATGTTATGTGTTATGTATTTTGAGATTTAGTTTCTATCAGACTATCCCCTCCATTTACATGTATAAGCCCTTCTGGTTATAAAGCCATTACAAACTTTAAATAGTATTAAGGAACTACAGTATATGCTATACTTGGTTTGTTGTTCTATTGGCATTATTCTTTTATCCTTTTTTTTATTCTATACTAGATATGTGAAACAAATGCAGAAGTGACAACTCTACAAGAGAGTCTTCAAAATCAAAATATTGGGGAACCAAAAGGGGCTTTCCTTTCTGCTTTGGCAATATGTAGAAGACGAAAGTTACCTGCCTGTGCCTTGATGTCAGCAAGAACAAAGAAGAGGCGTGTACAAGAAACCTTTCAGGCAGCCCTTTAAATAAATGGAGCTACAAAGGAAAATCCTCAGTCTGCTGTTGTTGGGATTGTTGAAACTTTGAGCTCAAAATTATCCAAAGATGAAGTTGTTTCAGCTGTTATTGACAAAGAGAAGCTTGCTAAGCATATCACCACAACATTTCATAAGGACAATTGCGACGAGTATGAAAAAAGTCAGGAAAACATCTTAAGAAGTGTTGCGGTATACTATGCAATGGGAGTTATGGGGAAAAGAAAATACATCAAAGTTCGTCATTCCATTTCATTTGAAAATGCATTCTCGAAGTCGAAGAAAACCACTCGAATAAAAGTAGCAAACTGTTCCATACCTGTTCTTGTTCCGTATTACAAGCTTGCAAAGTTCCTGGATGAAATTAACATAGGAACCTTAAATTCAGTGGAGGAGCATTTGTGTGGTGATGCAGGTGACAAGGCCAATGAGTTTTTTCGTGATCTTAAAGAGTATCTGCCACGGTTAGCAGAATTCTATTTGAAAGTTTACAAATAAGAGGATTTCAATTGGTTTGAAAGTCCTTTTACATTCAAAGTAGCCATTGGTGGAGATGGAGCTCCGTTTGGTAAGAATGACCAATCATGGCTGGTTAGTTTCTTAAACATAGGAAAGCGCTTCCTTAGCAATGAGGATAATTTTTTAATTTTCGGCGCAAATTGTTCTGAAAGCTGTCCAGCAGTAGAAAAATATGTTTCAATGCTTGTCTACGACATAGCATATTTGGAGAAAAATGTTTTTGAGATAAATGGCATAAATGTTAAATTTGAGTTTTCGGAACTTCCGAATGATATGAAAATGCTCTGTTTCTTGGCAGGAGAACTGAGCAACAGTTCTAAATATTTTTCTACCTTTGGCAATGTATCATATGATGATATGAGCACATTGAAAGCCACATTTGGGCAAAGTAACGGTCATCAGTGGAGGCCGTGGGTTTATGAGAAGCGGTTAAATGTAGCAAAGCAAGTTACAGCTTTTAAGAAACAAATTGTCAAGTCAAAGTTAGTCAAAAGTTCACAAAGGAATAAGGTAACTTCTTTCATTGCTGAAAAGAAGTCGAGACAAGACTACAATCCACGAATTGGCAAATTGATTAATAAAGCCCACGTTGAACCTCTGCATCTGAAAAATAATGCATGTGCACTGATGTTTCGGTATATCTTAGAGTTTGCTGTTGCAAAGTCTAAGTTAGCATCAAATGTTAATGATTTTTCTTTGGTTAACCCCCAATCTCCATTTGCCAAATTAATTTCTAGCATGAGGTCTGAAAGTAACATGTCGCGTTTAGCAAACAAAGTCATAAAGTGGTTTAATGAAACAAAAGGCAATTCAAAATCTTTTGATTATCGATTCACTGGACAGGAATCCCGTAGATTTCTTCACAATTTCATGTATCTTATTTTGGCGATCGAGGAAGAAAAGGATTCGACACCAGCCAGGTTAAAACTACATCTTTTGGCATTTGCCACATTATCATTGCGAAATGCAGTTTCCCTGTTCAACCGGTTTAATGTGACAGAAGAACAACTACAGGAACTTGATAAAGCATGCAATGATTTCTATTCCACTTGTGCACTCTTTCTTCATGTAAACCCCACAGTGTGGACCCTTGGTCGGGTTGTTCCAGTGCATACAAGAGATGTGTTTACAAAATATGGAAAGGGATTGATTATCAATTCAATGGAGGGAAGGGAAGCCAAGCACCAGGCTGTATCAAGATATGCTCAGAATTCCACCTACCACAACCGCTGGCATTCTGTGTTTCGTCATGAATTCATATCACTTATTTGGTTAAGGGAAAGGGGGTATAATCTAGCAAACAGCAAGAATTGTAATGCAACATATATCCCCAAACGTGTATCAGGCAGTGAATACTGCTATTGTGGTCTAATGCTTACTGGAGAAGTGTGTGCATACTGCGACCACGAAACCAGACTGAAAATAGCAAAGAGTATCGAAAAGAGGTCTTCGCAATTCAAGTTATAAACTTATGGATTGATCAAAAGTTTTCTGGATACTTTAGAAGTTGACCATTATTACCTTTAGTCAGCCATTTTACAGTGACTATTTCTTAAAAACTTAACATTATTATCTCCAGTCAGCCTTTTTATATGCAGTGACTGATTTTACACTACAGATTACATGTATTATAATAAATTTACTAGCAACTGAAACATGAAATGTGATGCTCATAATTTTTTATTGTTGCAACTATTAAACTTTTTTCCACACTGTGTACAAGTAATAAAGTACTAGTTAGTGCCATTTTTAAAGTTGTCAAAATCAATATCCCCCACTTGCATGGTAACAGAAACAATAAACAATTAAGTTTTAGAAGCTCAAAAGAAAATGTTAATTATTTAAAAATAGTATTGTGTACAGTCGAACCCATCTTTTAAGTGACCACTGGATCAAATCATCAGTTATTTTACAATGAACTTACTAATTTATCTATTGGTCAATCGTAGTCAGCGGAGCCAGAAGGCTGCCCTTTCATTGGCTGTAGTGATAATAAGCCACCCTTGAAAAATAAGCCTTTAAAAGGTGAGTGTGTAAAATATACAACATAGTGTAAACTTCCAATAATAAGCCCTGCAAAAGTAAGCACTCTCAAAATAGGCCTTCTTACAAAATCCTTCCAAAAATGAGGCTCGAAGATAAGTTTAGAAAAAATTAAGTCCTTTTAAAAACTATAAGCTAAGGGCTTATTATTGAAAGTTTACAACAATTTGACATCGTGCCCAAGTTGCCCATTGATAGTAGACAATGATGACAAGTTGTCTGATTGTTTCAGTATAAACCAACTAGTTGGACAAAATATCATTTTAAAGAAACAAACTGAAACCTCAACAAAGCAAGACTTTTCTGCCATTTGATTTGAATTTAAAAATTGACTCTTTGCTATACTACAGTGATCCATCACCAAATATATACAGTGAATAGCTCAGCCAATCAGAAGAAAACAATGTGTAAGAGTCTACTAGTCGTTTTGTGTTAAATACCACACACAGTATATATTAACAAACAATTAGTTATGTATTCATCAAAGAACTCCATCCACATATATTAAGTATGCTGAGGAAAACCATTCACATTCCAAACTCCAAAATTAAAGCTGATAATAAATTGTCCTTTACTGTATTTGTAAATCAGAGCAAAGTCCTTTACTTCGTTTACAATTACCTCGGCCTTTCCTGTTGTTTTGAGAGATCGAGAGAAAAATTTGTTCACTTCCACTTCATTGTACCCGCTGATGATGTTAAAAAGGCTTGTTACACTCTTTAGTGTGGTAAAGGAAATCACTGTAGCCTTCTTGTTCCCTGAAATATAACAGTTTGGTTCGTTGAACTCCTCTAAAGAGCTCGACTCTATAGCGGATTGGAGAACTTTAAAAATGGGAGATGGAATATCTCTTTTACACTCCCCGTTGAAGGGATTGCGTATCTTAAGACGACCAGTAAGTCTTCTATTAATCATAACCAACCATAGTTTGCTTTCACTGTAGAGAACTGACGAACAGCTTATTCTTCTTTCAAGCACTCTTCTTATCGTTGCTGCATGAACTGTAAATGTAGAGACCACAGACCCAACGTTGTGTTGACAGGTATTAGTTTCGTTGGACGTTTTGTCCAAATTGGGGGATTTATATTGACCTGCTGCGGAAAAATCATGTACCAGTCTCCATGGCTTCTTCAGGTCCCTTTAAATCTTTGTTTTCCTCATTTTCTTGCAAATCGTCTGCTTTATCCATCACAAGTTCTAGGACTTCTTCGAAGTTTAATTTCTTAGCCGCCATCTTGTTTCTTACGTTAACGTGCTCTACCGCTGACCTCATATTTGAATCTCGTGGCACTTTTCGGGCTCTCATTTGCCCGACGTGGTACAGTATCTGGTGAAGTGGAAGGGATTTAGTGCCTTCCAATCATCATGGGAAGATGCCGACGATATTTCTGACGACTATATTCAGTAAGTTCTTTTAGACAAGCGATTTGTGTTATGGGGACAAATACATGTAGTTCCATTTAAACAAGTATTGCTATTTTAGTTACTTTGAACAACCAAATCCTGACGAGGAAAGGCTCATTTCTGCTTGTGACAACATTCGAAACGCTGTTGAGATGTTTTTAAAATCTAGAAGTGAACTGCCTATTTCAATTTCCTTCCCTGGGGATGTGTTTAAGTTTCTATTCTCAGTGGGATGTTTCTCACATAATGCCGTGGGGAAGGGAGTTGAGCCAATTTAATTAATCCTGGTTAACTTCATTCATGAATCAAAGCCCTAGGGACCGCAGAATCATTTAAATTTGCTCCACGGGTTGGGTTTTTGGCCATTTCACCGATTCGCACGAGAAGGAACAATTTCAGCTGTTCTAAGGATTTTTTTGCCCGTGTGTTGCCAGCTGAGCCTCCCAGTTTCCTCGACCTTTGCTATGGCTCAAAATGTCGTTCCTCAACCTATTGACGTCGAAGCCGTTTTGGTTGATTTAGGCGAAGTCGAAGTGCCTATCCAGCCGCCTGTTATCGTACCACTTAATGTCAACCCACCACCAGTGGTAGCAGATCATGTTCCCATCCAACCCGCCGTTCAACAGCAACTACAACCACTCCTAGTAGAGCCTGCTCCCGTTCCTCAGGTTAGTTGGGTTTGGGTATGTGTCTGGTTTATTTCTTTTCGCATGGGGTTTTGTTCTCTTTGGGTTTTCCGACTTGTTTTTTTGCGATTCTTTTCCCTCGTTCCGCGTCATCGCCCATTTTGTTTGGTTAGTTTGCATAACCTGTACTGTCTTTTCAAAAGGGAACCGAATCGATGTTTTCATAGTGACGATTCGTTCAACTTTTTTGTCCTTTGCTCGATTAATAGTTGCTACTCTGCCCTCCCGCTTCGCCACCACATTGTTTGCCGTTGCCCTTCATTCGCTGGGCATGCGTACATTTCCACTTTAATTTCCTTTCTTCGGGGCCAAGCCCATACCCTCGTGACGTGTTATTTTGTATTCTTCACCCGTATTCATATTTTAGGATAATTATTGTTGTATTGCTGGGTTTTTTCTTGTAAGGCTAGATCCCGTGTACTCTGCCTTGTGGCCGGCGTTTTGCCTACAAAATATACGTGTGTTCGCGTTTGGTTTCTTTGCTGCTTGTTTACTGTTAGGTGATAATGCAAGCTGTGTGGGACCACGTTCGGTTTTGGGTCTCTATGGTATAGATATATTTATACGATGCTGTGGCTGCGTTTTTAATTTTATTAATGGGTAATTTGTACGTGCATGGTGGTGTGATGGAGTTTGAATTTTATTTAGGCTTACGTTGTACGCTGCTGTGTGTCTGGTTTGAATTTTTGTTAGACGATTTGTACGCTGCCGTGTGTCTGCGTTTGAATTTTTCGTAGGTGATCATTTGTACGCTGCTGTGTGACTGCGTTTGAATTTTTGTTTGATGATTTGTACGCTGCTGTGTGTCTGCGTTTGAATTTTTCGTAGGTGATCATTTGTACGCTGCTGTGTGACTGCGTTTGAATTTTGTGTTAGACGATTTTGTACGCTGCTGTGTGACTGCATTTGAAGTTTTCGTAGGTGATCCTTTGTACGCTGCTGGGTGACTGCGTTTGAATTGTTGTTTGATGATTTGTACGCTGCTGTGTGACTGCATTTGAATTTTTGTTAGATGATGATTTGTACGCTGCTGTGTGTCTGCGTTTGAATTTTTCGTAGGTGATCATTTGTACGCTGCTCTGTGACTGCGTGTGAATTTCTGTTTGATGATTTGTACGCTGCTGTGTCTGCGTTTGAATTTTTCGTAGGTGCTCTTAACAGTCTAACAACGGTCTACAAGTAAAACACCCCTTATTCATTAATATGAGCTTTTCACATTGTTATTATATGCATTACACAAGAAACATTCTTAAATTTTTTGGGTTAAAATTTTGTGGAACTGTCAGTTTGTTGTTGAATTTGGATTTAAAATTGGTAGACAGTATATTGATTATTTACCTTCCATATATCAACCACAGTGGTTTCTGTTTCAGGCTGAAGAATTCCATTCAACTGGTTGGGCAAGGATCTTAGTAGAGTCTTCTTTTTATTTCCCATCAAGCTGGTAAAATCCCACATGCCACTTCCTGAACCATCGGCGTTCTTTTTTTCCCACACAGAAAAGTTGACTCCACACTTGTTAATGGCCTGTACCAATTTTGAAAGATGTTGCCCTTTGTTTTGTATTCCAGCATATTCTTCTCTGGTGTCCCATTCTTTGACATCACTGATCAGGTTTTTAAGCATGACATCAGTTACTCTCAACATCAGATGCAGCTCATCGGCAACAATACTGTCAAGTTGAATATTGAGAAGAGGGTGATGAATGGAGCAATAATCAGATGACTGCTTTCCAAGATCTTCCAGTTTCCTGGCCTGTGATTCCACTGTGTAATAGTCATCTGGCTTACTCATATCATACCTTCAAAGAAGAAAATAATTTAACTACTGTAGTACTGTACACTAAAAGAATTAGTCTTAGTGAGTGCAATATTTACAATCTTTATCAAACCTGTTATCTTTGTGAACTTTGCACCAAAGGCAGGCATAATTTGATGTTGCACCCCTCAGGCCCATCATCAACAGCAAAAACTAGCAAAGTTAAAAAGATCAGTTCTTAGGTAAAGCTAAAAAGTTAGCACATTATTTGGTACATATACCTGTACTGTAAGTGATGGGTTTCATGATGGCATCTATTGACTACAACTACAGTACATTCAATAATTGCTTTATATAAATAATACATGATTATTCCATGGTTATTCTGTGGGAATCTTCTGTACAAAAATAACTACATGTAACAAGGCATGCTCAGCCTATCATGCTGTTGCCTATGTGTACAGTGGCTGACTAGTACATGATGCCATAATGTTTATTGATTATCAAAAACTAAGCTAATCAAAGTACTGATTATTGCTTTTACCTTATAATCTCCTCCAAGGTAAATGTTAACTGGTATGTGCTTTGTGTCCACAGTTATAAAGCCAGCCCTGATGACATTATTTATTTCATCAAATGTTTCCGAAAAGCCTTCCTTGATGGTTTCATATGACTTATGTCCTTTAACTACAGCTATAGTATGGTTACCTACAGAATACAGAATACAGAAACTAGAAGACTAAATTCAATAGCATAACATTTTAACAATAATTATAAACATGTAATGGAATAGCACATTTGCAACATTTTATAGGGCACTTATACTGTGCAACATATTTTACCTTGTGATGACATGACCTCTTGTTGTGACTGTAAAATTGAAAATGAAAGGAGTATGTATGTGGAAAGTCTTGTCATTTGAGCACCATCACCATGTATTTTAACATCAACTGGTTTTTGATTGTCTGCATTTTCTGAAATCTAAAGAAACATTGTTTTCCTCTAAGGACCTGTTTACAGGAGGCAGGGTTACCCTAGCACCCAGGTTACCCTAGTGTCAAACAAAAAATGTATGAGCTAGGGTAACTCAGGTGCTAGGGTAACCCAGGTGCAAGGGTAACCCAGGTGCTAGGGTAACCTGGGTGCTAGGGTAACCCAGGTGCTAGGGTAACCCAGGTACTAGGGGTAACCCAGGTGCTAGGGTAACCTGGGTGCTAGGGTGACCCAGGTGCTAGGGTAACCCAGGTGCTAGGGTAACCTGGGTGCTAGGGTAACCCAGGTGCTAGGGTAACCTGGGTGTTAGGGTAACCTGGGTGTTAGGGTAACTTGGGTGCTAGGGTAACCCGGGTGCTAGGGTAACCTGGGTGCTAGAGTAACCCAGGTGCTAGGGTGACCCAGGTGCTAGGGTAACCTGAGTGCTAGAGTAACACTGGTGCTAGGGTAACCCGGGTGCTAGGGTAACCCGGGTGCTAGGGTAACATGGGTGCTAGGGTAACACGGGTGCTAGGGTAACCTGGGTGCTAGGGTAACCTGGGTGCTAGAGTAACCAGGGTGCTATGGTAACCTGGGTGCTAGGGTAACACGGGTGCTAGGGTAACCCGGGTGCTAGGGTAACCCAGGTACCAGGGTAACCCTACTTCATTGTAGACAGGCCCTAAGGCTTGATATATTTGGAGAAGTTATATATGCACACCGTATTTGTGATAATGCCCCCCTGATTATCTACATATATATCACAAATTAGGGGGTATGTAAATTAATAGGGTATGTAAATTAATAGGGTATGTAAATTAATAGGGCAACCTTTAATAATTTTCTATCATAAATTGGCATTGGTTATACTTACAAAAGGTCTTACATGTTCCACGAGCTTCTCCGTGAAATATTCCTGAGCCCCTATCGATTTCCCGGGAGTTGGCCTTATGTTTGTCGCGGCGTTCATTGTACTCCTCAATCGTTTGACCTTGTAGCCTTTTGGGAAGTTCTTTTCTACCCTCAGTCATGCTAAGTTGTTGATAGAAATCATCTCCAACACCAAAACGATCTAACAGGAACAGCACTTCTTCTACTTTGGCCTTTTCATCTTCCGGCAGTTCGGCGTAGTTGTTTGGGGTTTCCCCTTGCTCCTGACCTTGTTCTTTGGTGAAGTCGAACACATACGATGATTCACGTTGGTCTTTCATGGCGAGTGACGTGATATTCAGTCCGAATAATTCCATAAAATATAGCGCTTGTTGGGCTTTTGTTTTAAGCTCTCTTAACCTTCTGGATTTTTGCGAGCGACTGAGATCGGCAATCTCCTTTCCTTGACAAGAAATTTCGCGGGCTTTTTGAAGGTCGGCAACAAATTTACGCAAGCTATCGTGATAGTGATATCTATCATTTCTTCTGCTTTTTCTTTGACCATCAAAGAAATTTCATTTCTCATGTCTTTGTAGAGGGTCTCTTTTTCCGTCCCCAAGTTAACACATTTCGCCTTCCACTCGCTTACGGTCTTTTCCAAATTCCATTTCACTTCATCGACTTCTTCGAACGAAAAAACTTCGGATTTGTGTACGCCGAGCTGGTAAGTTTTTACCTCAAGAAATTTTCGGTTTCGGCCACCTTTTGCACGTTGAAATGACTCTAAAATCTCACAAGATTTTATTCTTAAATTGTTTTCAGAAACATTTACAAATGCAACAAATTTCTGGCCATGTTCCTTGTTCTTTGACTTCACTTTTACAACTCTCCCCAGACCGTCAACACTAGGGTATACTTCCATCACACGACCAAGAGGCCACTCTCCTCGGCTGGCTTTGGGCTCTGCAATCAGCACCACGCCACCCTGTTTCAAGTTGTGTCTTGGATGAAACCATTTCTTCCCTACATTAAGGCGTGGAAGGAACTCTTTCCTCCAGCGTGTCCAGAATTGTTGTAAAAGTTGTTGCACACGGTGCCATGGTTTCCTGGGGTTGTGTACCTCGGCTTGATCAAGCACTTCGGGGGCAAATGGTCCTCCCATCTGTCCAACGATGAAGTGGTTAGGAATAAGCGGCAAAAGATCGTTAGGGTCGGAGCTAACATAGGTTATTGGCCTCGAGTTCATCAACCGTTCAGCTCCACAGATGGCGGTGTGAAGCTCTTCGTCAGAAACTTACGCGTCTCCTAGGATGGCCTTGATTGCCTTTTTAGCACTCTTTATCATCGCTTCGAATACGCCCCCAAAATGGGGAGCAGATGGAGGGTTAAACTTCCAGTCGATGTTGTGATACTTGGTTGTCCCTTGGCTGATCTTGTCGTGATCAAGGGCCTCAAACAACTCTCTGATCTCACGTTCTGCGCCAACGAAGTTGGTCCCATTGTCCATGATGACATAGATAGGCGTCCCCCTCCTCGATGTCATACGGGTAAATGCATTGATAAATGAGTCAGTGTCTAGCGAATGACATCTCGAGATGGACCGCTCTGGTTGCTAGACAGGTGAAGAGACAGAAATAGCGTTCGGCCTTAGCTTTACCACGTCCTTGCTTCGTTAAAAAAGGACGTCCATAGTCAATACCAACTCTTTCAAACGCTCTTAACGAGTGTAGTCTCGATCTGCGTAAAGGGGCCATCCTCTGGCCAGCTTTCTTCAAGGTAAATCGTAGCCGACATTCCGGACAGGACTCGACGATGTTTCGTACCGCGCGTCGTCCTCTCACGATCCAAAAACGAACTCGTAATTGCGTTAGGGTATGCTCCACACCAGAACCATGGCCAAGTCTTTCATGTGTATCCGTGACAATAAGTCGTGTCACTGGGTGATTATTTGGCAATAAGATCTGGTGTTTCGTATCGTAGGATAGGTCATCAGCAAGGCGTAGGCGTCCATCGATCCGAAGTAGGCCATCATCATGATTCTTTGGGCAAAGTCGCAGTAGACAATCTTCTCTCTCTCCCTTCGGGAAAACCTCTGCTTGGGCTTGCTCAATCCAAAAGATTTCTGCCTTCGACATTTCAGCTGAAGAGAGCATTCTCTCATGTCTTCGTGACTCTTTCGAAGTTCTGCAGTTTGCAACGAATCGTTGTACCCATCCAGTCACACGACATAGGTGGCGGAAGTTTGAAAATTGGTTTGGATCAATACCAGAGTTGACACACGTGTCAGTCGCATACGTCTGTGCCGTTCGCTTTTCACAATCGTCAGGCGTCGTCTCATATCTGCTGGAGGGCGCTGCTGGCCAGGATGTTTCATCATCTCTCAAGAATGTTGGCCCTTCCATCCAAAATGTGTTCTTGGCTTGGTCTACGGCAGATAGACCCCTTGTTGGTAAGTCTGCTGGATTCATCGTACCAGGTACGTGCCGCCATTGTTCAGGGCTTGTCGTGCGTTGAATCCCCGCGATCCAGTTGGCTACAAATGGTTTAAACTGACGGCTTTGATTACGCACCCAATACCAAACATTCTCAGAGTCAGTCCAGAAGATCACTCGGTCGACAGTCAGCACTTTCAGAATACTCTGGGCTAGACGGCTTGAAAGAACAGCACCCATAAGCTCCAGTCGAGGAATTGTCATCGCGTTCACTGGAGAGACACGACACTTTGATGCAATAAGGCGCAACGACGGGCTGGCGTTTGGGTATTGACATACCAAATAGGCGACCGATGCATAGGCTTCATTAGAGGCATCTGAGAAGAGGTGTAGCTCAGTCTTCTTTGGGTTGGCAAGGCGTAAGCAACGTGGGATGGCAACGTGCGACAGGTGCGGAAGTTCTGAGGACCAGTTATCCCACTCAGTTGCCAAGTCCCTTGGCAGAACATCGTCCCAATCCAATCCAGCCCTCCAAATCTCCTGCATAAGGACTTTTGCCCTTACGATGAACGGTGAAAGGAACTGAAGTGGATCGTATAATGCTGCTATGGCACTGAGTACATTCCGTTTTGTAGGTGTTTTACTCGCGTCAAGCTGTTCCACTTGGAAGGTAAATACATCTCTTTCAGCTTCCCACAAAAGTCCCAGAGTCTTAGTTCTGGATGGGTCTTCCTTGTTGATATCAACAGCAGTTAACTGATCACTCGCAGGGATGTTTGCAATAACTGCTGGCTCGTTTGAAGACCACACGGCTGTCATCACCTGCTCATCGGTTGCTTCTTTGATTCCAAGAGATTCAAGTTCCCAAAACTTGCGCAGAATATCATCGGGTGGTGGTTGCTGGTTACTACGTTACGTGCATGTGAAGTGAGATCGCGAATCACGACGAAACTCTTCTACCAATGTAGGACCAAAGCATACCCAGCCCAAACTGGTCAAACGAGCAATGGGATCATTCGGTAGGCTACCACAGACTTCTTTTAACACAAGATGGAATATTGGGTGATCGCTACCAATCATCACGTCAATCTGGCGTCGCTTTGATACGCTGTCGAATGGAATTTGGTGCATGTGGGGCCATTTTTCTTTCATTTCTGACCAGTTGACGGCTGGGGTGTCGCTGGCGATGTTATCCAATACGTGTGCTTGCAAGGATGATGAAAATGTACCACTAAGGCTAACCACTAATAGTTCCACATGGCGGGAACGTTTTCGGATCTCTGTTTCCCCTGTCCCTGCAATCGTCAGATTTAATGGCTGTCCACATAGTTCAAGTTCTTCTGCAGCATCTTCCAAAACATAGGAGGAACTGTTGAACACGGGTCCAACATTACATTGACTTTCAGCTTTTTTTGCCATTGGTAATCAGGGCTGACAGAACCATTAATGAAACATTCTCAGTTTTTCTCGTCGTGTGTGTCCTCTGTTGGGAATGAGCGTTGTCCAGTGGTGGGTTGATATCACTTGTTCTACCAGACTGTGTTGTTCCGATTTCTGTGGGTGGTGCTTCTCTCAGGTTGAAGGTCGGTGCTTCAGGTCGTAATTGTCGTCCAGCGTTGTCTGTAGGATTCTGAATACTACTATCGTGGAGGTAACTGCTATGGTTGCTACTTTGGCACCCCCAATGCCACATCTTCTTGCCAAAGTGCAGTCTTCGCTATGATGTCCAGAAGCTAGCATCGATAACAGCGACCAGTCTTTGTGATTAACTCCTTTCTCTTCTGTGCGGGTAGGTCTTTGAAAGCTTTACAAACCCATGGTGGGTGATCTTCTTTACAGGTGCTGACAACACAACGTCTGGTTGTAGATCTGGTGTTGAAACCCCTGAAGCGTGGTTTCTCATCTCGGCGTCCATACTTTCGTTCATCACGTTTCTCTGTCTTCTTTCCAATCCCATTGGTTTCTTCTTTTCGCTTCTTCCATTACTTGTACTCGGAGTTCCACCCATTCTACAAGTGATTCGAAGTTGTCTTCGTGAGAATGGTCCATCAGCCAATACTTGTAGGCTTGAACATCCTCTTCGGATAGCTTTTCTTTCGCAGTTAAATTCAGGCTTTGCCCATGCAAAGGTCCACAGTCCTGTGCGGAAATCAAAACTCTTTCTAGCACAGCTTGAAATTCTTCCATATCTTCTAGATTGCGAGGTCGAACTTTCTGCCAATTGCATAAGGCTGTCAAATGCTTTATTTGTAATTGTCTCTTCCCGCCGTACTTCTCCAATTTGGCCTTGGCTCTTTCATATGCATTAAGCGAATACCCAAGATCCTTAACCATGGTTAATGCCTTACCCGACAAACAACTTTGCAATCTGAGCATCTTTTCTCCGACTGGAATATCAAGTCCATCAACGACAGACATGAATGCCACCTTCCAGGACTCATAATCAGCTTTATTTTCACCAGAAAAGTTAGGGAGGTCTACCCCTTTCAATCTGATGGGAGCAATTTTCTGCACAGGCTGTACTTTCTCTTCCATATGTAGGTCTACACGTTTTCCCTCTAGCTGATGGTTTGTAAGAAAGTTCCGCACTGTATCATTATCTGGTGGGTCGGATATTCGTTCAGCTGCTTCTGCCCTTGACTTATTGAGTGCTGCCACTTTTCTAGCATCGTCTGTTTGCTGTTTAGTTAGGTGAAGTTCAACAGTCAGTTTTTCTCACTCCTGCTCTTTTTGTCTTTGATCATGTTCCATTTGAAGTAGCCTCTCACTAGCTTCTTTAGCTTCTAGCTGCTTCTGCTTGACATTTCAGGGAATGTTTAGACCCCACTGAAGACTGGGCACTACTCGCATGTGATCGAAGTGAAAGCAACACTGACTCGGCCTCTCCATTGGCAAGTCTTTCTTCTAGATGTTTTTCGGCAGTAACAATAATTAAATCAACTGAAGATCCGATGTCTTCAAGTTCTTTTGTCTAAAGTCTCAATAACTGTGTTGGTCTCTTCATTCTCTGCACTCACAGCATAAAACTCTTTTAAACCACAAATAATTTTTTTTCGATAATATTCACCTCAGAGTTAATTTTATTAATCGCTCTTCCCGCGCAACATTCTTACTTGGTAATGGTACGCCAGGCAATTGCTTCTCAATAAGGTCGTTCAATTGTTTCTTCACTTTAGTCAGTCTAGTTTTAGCTGATTTCTTACTATTTCGTAAGGTTTGAATCTTGGTACTCACATGTTTGCTTTCCGTTTTCATGGGTTCTTCATCCTTTTTGCTTTCCTGGTCAGCAGATACAACATCTTGGACACTTTTCTCAGTCTCAACTGGCATGTCTTCAAATTCTTTGTCTAAAGTCTCAATAACTGTGTTGGTAAGGACCTAAACTTGTTCTCGACGGGTAGAACAGGCATGAAAAGCACTACAGACAATAGTATTCGCGATATTCTTAGGCGTAAAAACTTGCAATCCTACTCGGGCTGTCAAAAAGACTTACAACTTGCAATATGGCTTCCAGTTTCGAACATGTGGTCAGAA
>OZ036003.1:3858406-3995906 GCA_964035015.1 Corallium rubrum
TTCGGGACTGAAAGAAGAAACTTCAATTGTGCCCGAGTGTTGTGATATTTATCGCGCTTAAAGGCGTTGGGAGAGTTAAAGGTTTTAGATTAGAGATAAAGGATGAAGTTATAGTGGATGGAACAGTTGTAAGATTATCAGTGGTTGGGGCAGTTAAAGGTTGTAGGTTAGAGGTGAAGGATGAAGTGACAGCTGGGGATAGAACAGTTGAAAGATTATTGGTTGTGAGATCTAGAATTAAAGGTTTTAGATTAGAGATAAAGGATGAAGTTATAGTGGATGGAACAGTTGTAAGATTATCAATGGTTGGGACCATTAAAGGTTGTAGGTTAGAGGTGAAGGATGAAGTGACAGCTGGGGATAGAACAGTTGAAAGATTATTGGTTGTGAGATCTAGAATTAAAGGTTTTAGATTAGAGATAAAGGATAAAGTGATAGTGGATGGAACAGTTGATAGGTTATTTCTTGTGAGAGTTGAAGGCTGTTGAGTAGAGATAAACCATGAACTGATAGAGGACGGAGCAGTTGAAAGATTATTGGTTTCAGGGACGGTAAAAGGTTATAGAGCAGAGCCAGAGGTGAATACTGGACTAACAGCCTCCGTTTCTTCTTCTTACACTTTGGTTTTGAAGCTTCTTTATCAGTCGTACTAGCTGGCTGTTTGCTCGATTTTTTGTCTTTTTCCTTCTTCCAATTGTTAATAAAATTCCAGTCATCTTCCGTTATGAGCTCACCTAGACTTGTTTTTAGAGTCTCAGTTCTCATCTCTTCCAGCTTATTTAAGTTATCTGTAAGAAAGTAGATGACAATAGCAAACATGTCATTTATAGCTAGTCCTTGCAAGAACTATACCGTCTGTCCCGTCCACCCTAGATAGAGAATGTAAGATGTATATGTGTTCTAATTACGAATCCATTTTGTCTCAACTTCGTTTCAAACATCAATCATATATATTCAGATACAATTAAGTGAACATTTTTGTAGTCCCGGTATGCATGCATGCATATATACAGAATTATTGGAATACCTTTCTATAATATACTCTACTTGGGACTAAAGGCAGTTTTCCACTAGGCAACATTTGTCGACCGACTCAACATTTTTCTTTTGTCTTGGCTAATTAGTTCCACTTGAGGGCTTGCGAGACAAAAGAAAATGTCGCTTCGCGGGACATTTTTCACCTAGTGGAAAACCGCCTTAAGCCAGTTTTCCACTAGGTGACTTTTTTCACGTGAAGTGACTTTTTTTGTTCAAATTCAATAGATTTCTGATTAAGTTGCAGCTCAGAGCTCATGAGAAAAAAAAAAAGTCGCTTTGCGTGAAAAAAGTCACCTAGTGGAAAACCGGCTTTAAGGCCTATTTCAAATTAAACGTCGAACTTTTAATGTGTCGAATGTAATAATAATGAGCTAGATCCTTTGTTTATGCTGATTTGCATTAGATTCGATACATGAACCAGTTCGACGTTTGAACTAGGTCTTAAGGGGTGTTCATATGACCCCGGTAAGTGAGATGAAGTCTGTCTTTTGTTCATATGGTATAATGGTGGTAGATCTCGGTAAGTGGGATGAAATTGTCCCATATGAACACATATGAAGTCATTATGGACAAAAATGGGATTTAAGGATAGTTGAAGGGTTTATTTGAATATAAAGTTCAATTATATAATAAAATGATTGATTTTATTAAAAATGAAATTGTGATCTTTCATGGCTGATGTCTTGTCACGGATCTTTGGCAGACAAGCTAATTTTATTCATGATTTTACCTCTGTAGGCGGGATAAAAACTACCAAATGAACACAAAACAGACTTCGTCTCGCTTGCCGTGTCAGCCAGCCCCTTAGTTACCGAGAACATATGAACACCCCCTAAGTTAATACTGCCTTTTATTGGTTTTTCAAAACTGATCACACTGATCACACAAACTCCACTCAAGGTTCAAAAGTAAAATAATCGGCCTCAGAATAAATAGCTGCATTGGACACATACCTTCTAAAAAGATAATTTTAGGAGGTAGATCTGGGTTTTTCTTATCCCAATAAAGGTGCACCATCTTCCCTTCTTGAATTGTCCCCTCTTTGATGTTCGATGTCTTGACTGGCTCCAGTGAGTTATCCAGAGGAAGGAAAAACAATCCGTACTTTCTGGGTTGTAAACTAGCTATTTGCTGTCTTAGAGTAGTAATTTTCCCGCAATATAAACAGATTGAGTATTTGAAAGGAATAGTGCTGCGCAGATAGATGTAAGGTGTTACTCCGTAGATTCGTAAAGATTCGATAGTACAAAACAATATTGCGTGCAAACCTTGCCTACGAAAGGAATAACGTCATCCACAGCACGTTCAAACATATGCCTTATATTGACAATTGGAAGGAACTAGTATTTTAATTTAATTATCGATTTCATCAATTCGACACGCTATTAAAGTATGAATGCCACACAAACACATTCTGAAAAGAATATATACTGTCATAATTACGTTGCATGTCAGCTGGTTATACAGATCTAGAATATAATCGAAGACTGTAAGACTGCGTTCACACTATACCCGTACGCAATCGTTATGTACCAAACTGTTCACACTGTACCGGCATCACTTCATGCCGTCACGGCGTTCAGCGCATAAGAGTTGTTTACTCCCTTATTTTAGGGTTTTTCTCTGTATTTTTTACACAGAGAGAAAAGATAAAATCGTAAAATTGTGGCAAACACGTTCACGTTAATGTTTCAACGATGCCGATTAAGCAGTCGTTTCGGTTTCATATCGTATGGTTGGCGTTACGGATTCAAATCATTCCAGTTATTGTGTGAACGCAAGGCCTTCGACGACTTCATTAAGAATAAGGCAGCGTTCACACTACATCTACATATATACAAACCACCTTTGCACTAGATTTATAAGTAAATCGAAACTGTATTATTTTGTTTTGTTAATACTTTCAAAAATTGGAACTGAATATTCGGTTCACATTCGTCCTACTCATAAAAAATACGCATACCGCAAATAGATGCACTCTAAGCAAACGACGCGCAATTAGTTCATAAGATCAAATTCGGTAAAAGCGTTTCAACGCGCACTAAATAGCCATCAACTCATTTTACTCGTGTTGATAATTGCTGTCACCAACTGAGACATCTGACCATGCCAGGTAGGCACGGTCGGCAAATGTTCACCGGATAATATTCATTAGCCCACCGTGCATCGCATTATTTCAATGCTAGGACCACAGTGGTGCTAGGCACGGTCCACATAATTAGCAGCGTGTGGGATCCGGCACATTTCCTTGATTTGGCATTCAAGGATGTCTTTGAAGGAAAGGTGGGAAATTCAAAGGAGTTCATTGATCGCATGCACCATCGCATACAGTTCCCATCCACGCTCCATGAACGATCGATTCTTCAATAGAATATGCCTTTTTAAGCTCACCATAAAGCATATGCACCAATTCTGCCGCAGTTGCGCCAGACACATCTCCTCCTGCACTGCAGCAGATTTCGCTTTTACAACGGTAAAGGCGATGCTAATTAATTAGAATATAGTGAGGTTAGACATACTGCCGAAACAGAGAACGTTATCTAACCTTACTATATTTCGATTGTTGTTTCTACACTGCCTACGCAGCTCGCTACTTTTACTACACTAATTAATTAGGTTTTGTGTGACAGCCATACCACGGTCCATACGTTTCCTGCATTCGCGATCATACGAAAAGCAGTAAATTATATCTACGTTTTAAAATCTTTGTAAAGTTGTTTTGGAAATCCAAAGTTGGGCATGAAATCCCAAATATAATTCCACTATAAATAACATCTGTACGCATTAAATCATTTGTGGGTACAGGGCATATTCCCGCATATACATACAGAAATTTGTTACCTGAAAAGCTTCAAAATGCAGTTGGCCAGCAGCACCAGCTAACGTTATATGGTTCTTCACTATGCTCGTCAGTTTATAGAAATCTTGATTTCCACCTTCTAAGTGTAAAGCAGCCTTCTCAGCAGTGACCAGTAAACCCGTTGCAAGTGATCCTGAATAACTTAAAGAATATAAGATAAAATATAAACTGTCACACGTTTACAAATGTATTACTATACGACTCTATACGTAGAATACCGTTGAAAAACAAATTATCTTTCCCATACACTATATGTAAAAGTGTAAAAGTTATATACCTTAGACCTCGGTGTTTAAACGATACTTTAATAAAGACCTTGGTCACGGTATATAAGTAACTCTTGCATATATACCTGCATATATACCGTACCATTGTATGAACTTTTCGCTGGAGAACATCAAAGCATAAGTATTCACAAGCATGCAAAACTTACCCTCCAAGCCCTTTTTTTGCCACATCCGCTGGGTTGGATGTATGCGACGTTTCTGGTCGCTTGCTTCTAATATAGTTGAAACACGTTTCGCATCTCAAAACTGATAATACTCCTTGCTCTACGTCCCCAGAAAAAAATCTGATGATGTGCTTGCACAGTTGAACAAGGTCTAGGATGTTCGTGACTTCAGGCCAGTGTAATAGCAGCTCAGCCATTTCTCCAGCAGACTTGCTATCAATTACTGACAGTGTCGTTGATGTACTGCCCTTCACCGAGTTTGCTGTTGAATTCAGGTTGAAGTCCTTGAATTCATTTATCAGCATATCTACTTTGGCATGTAGAGACACATCAGAAGTACCCCTTGACGAACCTTCATCTTGTGAAAGTGATGTCGATTATATGCAGTCAGTCTTGGCGCTTATCTTTAGCGTTGACTGTGTCAAATGTGAGCCTGGACGAGAATGTTGAGAGGCAGGAGGGCTAAAAATCCTAGTTTTGGCTAATGATGTAGCTGGTGTACGGGCAACAGGACTACGCAGCGATGCCTCGGACACAGACGATGGGTTCTTTGTTATGTTTGTGTCTTGTGTGTGATTTCAGTCCTGCTGTTGATTTGCACACCAGCCCACAAATAGGGCATACTACATTATGGGTGGAACTTGTAGCAGCTGACTTGATCTTGTTTTAGCTCTTTCCCTTAGTTCCTTGAGATGGTTAAAATGGGATTGTTCACGAGTGATTATACCTCTATAACAGGTATTTCTCCAATCGTTGCGATTCAATGCTCTCTTTTCAAATGCAGTTAAAGGAATATTGACCGCCTTAAGTTTGTATTTAAGTTTGTCCTTATAGCGCAATAAAGGTCTACGAACATTGCGGGCACCATCAAGAAGCTGACTATACAAGACATCCTTTGGTATTCTGTTGTCACTCATTCTGATAACGTGACCAACCCATCTCAATTGAGATTGCATAAGAAGAGATTCAATACAGTTAATTTTGCATTTATTGAATAGTTCGGCGTTTGAAATTTTATCATGCCAAGAGAAGCCACAATGTTTCGGAGACAGTTTTTATGAAATGTATGTAATTGAGCGATATGGTGACGATAAGGAGTCCATGACTCAGATCCATACAAGAGAGTAGTTGTGAGTACAACGGCTCGATAGACATTAATCTTGGTTTTTAAAGATATACCCCCTTCATCCCAAAGGTGGTGACGAAGTTTACCAAATGCGTTGGAGGCTTTTGAGATACGATTAGTTATTTCGTCGTCAAGAGAAGCATTACAATTGATTTTGCTACCTAAATATGGAAACGTTTTTATGTATTTTAGGTTTTTGTCATCCACTTTGATGGCAGTTGAAGGAAAAGAATAAGTGGGTGGACATTGCTTCACACTCTAATTTGCTTTGGAGCAGGCTTAGATAGACAGACCACCTCTGTCTTCTTGATGCTGATTGTCAAGCCAAAGGCTTTACAAGCAAGAGAAAAACGATTGGCAAGTTATTGTGCCTCCTCAGTGGAGGTAGCCAAGGTTAAAACATCATCAGCAAAGAGAAGATCACGAATGATGCACAACCTCGTACGTGTCATTTCTAGATCACCAAAACCATGTCGCAACATGACAGAAAAGAAGAGGGGGCCATCACACAGCCTTGTTTAGTGCCAGTTTTCACCTCAAAGGAATCAGATGCCTTCCCACCAGATATGACGGATGCCTTCATCCCGTCATGTAAGGAGATGACATTCAACATGTTGTCTGGAATTCCTAGTCGTTTTGGTACCTTCCATAGGGCACTCCGATTGACAGAGTCAAAAGCTTTAGTTAGGTCTATAAATACCATGTAGAGTTCCTTGTTCTTTTCCCTAACTTTTTCAGCAACCTGCCATAAGGGGAATATCATGTCGATAGTTCCACGGCCGGAACGGAAGCCACATTGAGATTCTGGATATATGTCATCAATCAAGTGAGTGATAATTCGGTTCATAATTACATGAGCGAGGACCTTTCCTGCAGTGCACAAAAGAGATATGCCCCTTGAATTATCGCAGTCAGCGTTATTGCCTTTGTTTTTGAAGAGATGGGTGGTCGATGTGTCTTTGAAACCTTGAGGGACTGATCCAGTTTTCCAAATAAGAATAAATAAGTCCAAGAGTTTACGTGTGAACTTGCGACCACCGTATTTATATATTTCTGGAGGGATGGCATCATTATCAGGGCTCTTATTTGATGACATTTGTTTACTAGCTTTTTGAACTTCTTCAAGGCATGGATCATGTGATAACTCTGGTATTTCAGGCCTTTGTGGAATTTATGATATTATATCATTGTTGATGCTTGTGTCGCTGTTTAGGACATGTTCAAAGTGCTCTTTCCAACGAGAAAGGATATCTTGTTTATTTGTAATTAACGTTTGACCGTCCGAGGACAAAACCGGAGAGGTTCTACTCTCTTTGGGCCCATATACCTTTTTCAGACCCTCGTGGAAGGCTTTGGAGTCTTTCCTATTAGCTGCTTCTTCCAGCTCAGTAGCTTTAGCAGACCACCAAGCTTCCTTCATGGCCCGGAGAGCTTTTTGGACAGATTGCTTGCACTCTTTATATACTTTTTTCTTTGAAGATGGGTTTTTGTCATTCATCCATTGTCTGTGTAACTTGTGCATTTCATCCAAAAGTGACTTTATCTCTTCGTTGTTATCGTCAAACCAGTCTTGATGTTTTCTAACCGGGAATCCAATAACTTCAAATGAGGAAGAGTAAGTGGCTTCTATTACAGATTTCCATGATTCTTCAACATTGTTAGATATTTGAACTGTATCTAATTTATTTTCCAGTGCATTACATAGTTCTCGCTTCTTTGCATCAGTTTTTAGTGGCATTGATCCTTTTTGGGATAGTAGAGTGAGTGAGGGGCCTTTCGCGCCGAAGCTTGAAGGATACTTTAGTACGTAATAAAGCATGATCGGAGAGAAAACAAGTGTTCTGGAAAGATCGAGTGAGATTAATATCTTTTATATCACGCTTTATCGTAATTATATAGTCAAGCATATGCCAGTACTTAGATGTTGGGTGCATCCAAGTGGTTTTGCAGTGATTTGGTTGTTGAAAGAGAGTGTTGGTAACAGTGAGATTATTAAATTGCTTACAGAAAGAGAGGAGGCATAAGCCATTGAGATTCATTTTACCAACTCCATGGGTACCGATCATGACACTTGGCCTGATCATTTTTGAGTTCTAAATTTAGAGTCATAATACGATCAGAAACCCCTATTGGAAGAGATGATAAGGATCTAGCAATATTTGTTCTTATGGCAAAACCAACACCACTTTGGCGTGGTTCCTCTTCTTTTTTTCCTATCCGGAAGAAAGTATAGCGACCCCCTACTTCTTCTAGTTGAGATTCACCAGGAAAACGAGTTTCACTGAGGGCAACAATATCAAGGCTGAATTTTTGCAAAACGTGAGAGATAAGAGCTGTTTTACGCTCTAGAGCAGATTCATTATCTTGGAGTGTCCTAATATTCCAAGAACCAAACATAAGTTTCTTTACCGCTCTATTCAAGTTGTTTTGACTGCAATATTGGATAACGAGACAGCTGCAGTATACTGCCAGGTTTGATATGAGCATGCTTTGTTTAGGCCTCCTTTTATTGCCCCTCCCCAAAATTGAGGAAAGCAGTGCTTTGTCAAAATAGACCTTTGTCATCATTGGACGTCATGAACAGCACAATTGCTCATTGGTTTTGTGCTAGAACGGCCATCACCCAATGATCGCCAGCCGTGCAGAGTTCATGCTAAAGGCCTCCAACAATATCCTTTACCTGCCTCTGCCGCAATCTCTCCATCGCCAGTGGACTTTGTACAAAAGGTGGAATAGCAAGAAAGATGGGACACAGAGCTGAACTGTTAGACTACCCACACTGATGAGTTGTTTAAAGTGGTGAAGGCTTGTGTAGAACCAGCCACACTTGTTGACCCAAGTCAAGAGATAGTTGGTGCAAATTATGCGAACTGCATTTGAACTGTGAGGCTCAGGCTTTTATTTTAGAGTTATCCATATCTTAGGCCGCCCATGGCTAAAGAGCATCTATCAGCTAAAGGGCATCTATCAGTCCATGAGGTGGGTTATTGCGCGCTAGACACCAACCTAGTATTTCCCCCCGCATATATATATATATATATATATATATATATATATATATATATATAAATAAAACATATATATATATACATATATATATATATATATATATATATATATATATATATATATATATATATATATATATATAAGCATATATATATATAAAGCATATATATATATATATATAAAACCACGCAACAAATTTATAACTTTCAAAAACCAAAAATTAAGTTAGTATCTTCTTTGTCAAAGTTGTTATTAGCTGATTTAGCCTCCGTAGTGACATTTTTATGTGTTTTCATCACTAACACTTGGGTAAATATTGAGTTAGTATTGCAGAGTCATGCGCTGAAAAGCTGCACAATGCAAAACAGGAATTACCTTAAAATATTAATTTTATATAAATATTTTATATACTTATACAAAGCAATTTACTGTACATAATAATCTGTTTGTTTATGTAGCACTTTTCAATGTTAGTGACAAGGTAATGTTGTCAGTTGATATTTTGTTGGAGTGGAGATTGTCTTTTCATCGTGGTGTACCAGTGTCTGTTATGATTGAGGCAAAGTTTGCAATGTTAATGAAAGTGAATCATCAGGTATTAAAACTATATTAATCAATACTTAAATCATGGGTGAAAAGCAGGGGGCTACAGAGGCTTCAGCCCACCCAAATGTTTAGATGGGAGGACTGAACACCCCCAAAAATCAGACCAAACGTTCTTGAGTTTGATGATTTAACCTAAAATGTGTTGCTAGCTTTTACGTGTTTTACAGTTCTAGTTTACAATATGGTATTTTTAACCTTCAAAACTCTTAACCCTTTAACTCCAACCATGTCAGGGGGTCTCTTGCCAAGTAAAATCATTAGACAGAGTAAAAATTAAAAGTGACAAATGGCACTGATGGGAATGAAACACATAAATCTCTTTTCAAAATGCAAGAAGACCATTTCAGAGACTCTAAAATTCAAAATTTTCTAGGGGAGCATGCCATCGACCCCCCCCCCCCATAGTGGGCCCTCACACATTCGGCACTCACTTTCAACCCCCCCCCCCCCCAACTTCAAATTCATTTCTACGCACTTGCAACCCTAATTTTCAGGCTTATGGTGTCTGTGGCTTATGGTGTCTGTTGACCTTCTTTGTAATGGCTTCTATTGTTTTGAAGTTGTCACAAAAAGAGATCTTGACAATGGCATTTGTGGCATATGTGGAATTATTGGAGAGTTATATCTTGGTGATGGAAATGAGAAGGATTGTTGTTCCATTAAGAATGTAAGTTTTTTTTGAACTCATCAAGAAAATTAATTGTGTTAAGCAAAAAGTTAACTCGCTATAGATTCTAATAAATCATAACCTGCCACTACACATTGAAGTCAAGGACTACCGGTATAGCTGTAGTGCAAAGTATGTTCTACCCTTATATACATCCCCATGCTCTTGTAGCTGTAGGGTGAATATCTCGTTCCCAGTAGTATTCCCGCGGTTTCGGGAGGCGGGGAAGACTCTGGGGAAATCGATTTTTTCTGCATTTCTATTGGTTGTCTTCAGACAATTCATAATAACGGAAGTGGTCGGGAATTACTATACAGCGCCAAATCAAGACAATCAATACATAGTTAGCCTGCGTCACAGATCGCTCGTGGGCGGAAACGCAGGCGCCAAGTAGCGTCTGTGCATCAGCGGCAAATTGCGTTTTCTATAATTTATTCCGATTTTTTTGCAATTCGGGAATACATTACTCGTGGCAACTCAGTGATACCTTGACTATATTCGCTAATATAAAGAGAAAACACTGATCGATAAATAAGACATTCAAAGCCTCATAGAAAGGTATAAATAAAGCAAAAACGAACACCAGCAAACAAAGAGCCAACTAAAATAATGTTTGATTCAATTTAAAACTTCGTTCGGTTCCCACATCTTTTCTAACTGTTTGATAGTTTTCAAACAGCAATTTGCTGCATATAAAGCCCATGAAAATCTTAACGAACTCACTTTAATTCTTGCTTAATGTATTCTAGCGGATGAGACAAAGGTCCGTGGGCTCTATAATTTGCTGGCCTGTAAACAACCAAACATTTTAAATGCAAACCGTCGCAATTAAGCAATTAAATGTCGTGTAGTAGACTTGATTTCAAAGATGACCAATCCCAGTGAACTACTTAAATTTCTGATAGTAGACACGTCAGAGAACACGAAAAGCGGCGCTGGTTGATAGTCTGTGTTTTTTTAAAAATGTGTAGACAGTAAACACAGGCTATGACGTAGGCTATACATCGCCTGCGTAGCTGGCGGTTTTAAGGGGTTGTGGTCTTGGTGAAGAAGCGGGCGAGGGAGAAAAAGTGGGCGAGGGAGAAAAAGCGGGCGAGGGAGAAAAAGCGGGCGAGGGCGAAGAATCAGGTGAATGAGAAATGCGGGCGAGGGAGAAAAAGCGGGCTTCACCAAGACCCCAACCCCTTAAAACCACCAGCTACGCAGGCTATCAATACACTGACCTTGATCTATAACATTACCCCTGAAATAGTTTTGATATGGAACAATCGAACCTGTGTGTTAATGGGCGGCTGACGAGCCTGACGTTGACAATGCTTTTAATAATTCGGCAATTTGCCATTATGATAATTATATCACAAACAAGAGAATTTCAAAAATATTCACATGGAAATGAGCTATAATTACTCACCAAACATTTTACGGGCCAAAGATATTACATCCGATCATATCAGACATTGCCTGGTGTTTATACCACTGGTCTCAATAAAACTGGATGGAGCACGAGGCCGGATTTTGCTTGCCAGTTGTGATGACGTGACCACTACCCAAGATGGCTATTGAAAATAGACAAAGAATTATTTTAAGGTAAACGCCCAGGCGAATTTCTTTTTTTAAAAAAATTAATAAAAAATTACATAAACAAGTACTATCAAAGGAATAATTTTTTATGGGTTTTGAGTTTGAACCGATGTGCTAATTTAATTAACGAGTGCCCCCCATGAGGCATCAAAACTCAGAAAATCACATTTTAATCTTTGTCAGTGTTATATTTTTATATTTTTAATTTTGATCATGTAATTAATCATACAGGCGGTCCTTTCTGTGTTCGTTCCACTTGTGATGTGTTTTCGTTCAAGATTTGTTGGATTCCATATTTTCAACAAACCAAAAAATCTCGATTTCATCAACGATTGATTGCAACATATGGAATGAACACAGAAATGTCCGTTATGGTTAAGGCTATTATCTTGCTAAGTTTCATTGAAAATGGATAAATAGGATAAAAGTAAAATAGAAATTTGTATCATCTGTCGTGTTCTTGTCTCGAAAAATATTATGAAAGCGCAATCGTAAGAAAAAGAAGGAAGAAACACAAAGCAATCAGTCATCCTTCGCAGGACCACTGGCAGAAAGAATATTGGGCACATAAAGTAGCTTGTTTTGGGTCTGTTGTTTCGTTGCTAGGCGTAGACCAATTAAGAGTCGCGACATGGGGTATACAGTCAATTTACTTCCAGGTCACTAGGTACCAGTATTTTTTCCGCGCTTCAAAGCGTCAATTCGATTGCGAACATGGCGAAGTCGAAGAAAAGAAACCTATCACAGAGAGAGAGAAAGAAGATGATGTCAGAAAAAGGAAAGAAAAGCGCGAAAGCACAAGGGACTGGTTTAAAGTCTCGTCAAGCATTTACACTACCAGCGCAATGGGAAAATGATATACGGGAAGGAGACACGCGTAATGTTGTTTTTAAAAGTACCGAACACAAAGTGATGTAAGGGAAGAGCTTCGTCATAGGAATATGGAATTGTGTTTCAACGAGGTTGAAGAAACATCGTCGCAGAGTCCCGAAGACAGTAGCGATAAATTCCAACCTGAAGATAAGTCCGAGCCATCGACCTCGCAAATTAATTTTAGGGGCATGGAACTTGGACGGCGTTTGGTGGTTTGCGAGTCCAAACAAATCACGAGGCTTGTAGATGACCTCAACACTACTTCACGATGCTCTACAGAGGAATGTAACGGTATGTTTACTATATTTTAGTTGCAGTAATTAGTAAATATATAAAACAAAACAAATTCCAAATAAAAGCATCTTGGTTACACTGTACTCAAAATCTGAGTAAAATTGATTTACCAAGATGCCTTTATTCGGATAAAAGCTTCTAGGACAGCGTCGGCCACGGTTGAAATCCAAATATTACCAGGGTTAAGTCACGTTGGCCTGAAAAACAGAGAAAAATCTTCTCGACGTTTCGAGCGAAGGCCCTTCATCAGGAGAAATTAGTAAACAACTCACATGTGGTCACGCGTATTTATAGCAGAGCTACAATGGGAATCACGTGAACACATGTAAGCCAATAAAAACAAAGTAAACAAATAAATTAATATGTAATTTTAGGACCCAATTTGTGGGTCAGGTACCTGACCCAATTTGTGGGTCAGGTACCTGCAAATAGGCAAAGAAACAGGTTATAAATTACTATTTAAATCATCAGAAAAAGGTTAAGGAAAAGGTGTGGAATATGGTGGTGGAGTGAGCTAAATGAAAGAGAATCGCTCATTGAGGCCGTGAGGGTGAATGGTACCAAGTTTGTAAATGAGACGCATTTCTTGTTTACGACGAGTATCGTTACAACCTGTAATGGGCTGAATGGCGCAGATTTTCTAACACAAATTGGGTCAGCACCTGCACACAGGCTAAAATTACATATTAATTTATTTGTACGTTGGGTCGTTTTACTTGTTTCTCACACTTTTCCTTGCCTTTTCATGGCTCTGAAAAATACTTTTGAAACTCGTAAAGTACCTTGCTGTATTGTCAGTGAATAAGATATATATACTCCATTGCATTCTACTTATATTTTGTGTCATTGTTTCCACAGTTTTGAAATGTATGTTATGTCGATATACAGGAATCCTAGTCGTGACCAAAGTAGAACCCACAGCGCTTGGTGGAACATTAAATTTAACATTCTTGTGCACTGGATGTCAACTAAGAACGGTCAATTTCAATGGTTCAACAGTCTTTGAGGGGTCAAGGAGAACTGTTGTTGGACTTGCTCTGGCAGTGGCATTCTTCATCACTGGCCATGGGTATGCAAAGTTTTCCAGAACATTGAAGCAATCCCCTGGCATAGCAAGGGTTGTCCAATACTCTCGAACTGATACGGATTGTTAGTTTCATGAATTTTTGTGTTCGATCCGCACGGATGGTGAGGCGGTGCAACGATCCATAAACTGAGTTCATGATCTGTAGGGATGGTGAGATGCTTTGACGATCCGTGACGTGAGTTCACGACCCGTAAACTGAATTCACGATCCGTACGGATGGCGAAATGGTTTCACGAGCCGTATATTGAACTGACGATCAGTACGGATGGTGAAATGGCTTCACGATCCGTAAAGTGGAGTTGTCGACCCGTGAGTTTCGTTGCCCTCCCCACTGTGTGTGGCTAACGTAGGCCAAAACATTTCGTCGATCCGTACGGATGGTGAGATGGTTTCACGAGCCGTAAAGTGAACTGTCGATCTGTACGGATGGTGAAATGGCTTCACGATCCGTAAAGTGGGGTTGTCGACCCGTGAGTTTGGTTGCCCTCCCCGCTGTGTGTGGCTCAGGTAGGCCAAAACATTTCGTCGATCCGTGCGATCCGTACGGATGACGAAATGGTTTCACGAGCCGTAAATTGAACTCACGATCCATACGGATGGTGAAATGGCTTCACGATCCGTAAAGTGGAGTTGTCGACCCGTGAGTTTGGTTGCCCTCCCCGCTGTGTGTGGCTAAGGTAGCCCAAAACATTTCGTCAATCTGTACGGATGGTGAGATGGTTTCACGAGCCGTAAAGTGAACTGTCGATCCGTACGGATGGTGAAATGGCTTCACGATCCGTAAAGTGGGGTTGTCGACCCGTGAGTTTGGTTGCCCTCCCCGCTGTGTGTGGCTAAGGTAAGCCAAAACATTTCGTCGATCCGTGCGATCTGTACGGATGGCGAAATGTTTTCACGAGCCGTAAATTGAACACACGATCCTACGGATGGTGAAATGGCTTTGGATGGTTTCACGATCCGTAAAGTGGAATTGTCCACCCGTGCATTTGATTGTCTTCCCCGCTGTGTGGCTAAGGCGGGGCAAAACATTTCATCGATCCGTACGAACCGTACGGATCGTAAGGCTTAGTGACGAGCCGTGACGAACCTCTAAGTAGGTCCCAGTCATCTTGACAGCGTACATTGTGCAAGATGGCGTCATTGTATCAGTATCACTCCTGAACTGCCATGTTGGAAATGGTCTGTTTTGTTGAAGTTGGTTTCTCTCTTTAAGTTGACACGGTACGAAGTTTTGTCCGCGAGTGGTTATGTTATCCTTTTTTTGTTGGGGGGCGGGGGGGGGGGGGGGGTGGTTAGGACGTGATGCGATGGATTGCGATACGAGCGTGGGTGAGGGGATATTCGTCAATATTCAAATGATATACATAACTTAAATGGTCAAGATTTTAATGACTTCATTATTGCCATTGAGTTGTGTTTACCTTTGGAGTGGATTTTGTATGAACCGAGACTGCAAGAGATGGTTGATGGCTCTATGGGGGCAGGGAGCTATATTAAACAAGATGCCCGCTAGGTGTTAACTCGGGCTACTGGGCATGGGCAATGGGATGGTGATGTGGAGAACGAGATTGGTGGAGGAGGAATTGTTACTAGAAAGCTAGTTAGAGAGCACACTCACTTGTTTTACAAAGAACAATTTTTTATTGACTTGACTATTATAAACTTACATGCATCGACAACCTAGATTGGGACAACATAGAATTGATAATACAGAAAGCCATCATGGCATTGGTTTAACTATATCTCGAACTATATGTATGGTATTGTGACATTTTGTGCACATATTACACTTTAATATTTTAGTAATTGTTAATAAATTGTTTAGATGGTGTTCACAGATCTCACCTAACGATATCTGAAGGCCGCAACAGCACTGGTCTTGCTATATGTCAAGTTAGCATCACCATGTTCAATTGTACATACTTTTGGCATTCTTACATATAAGTTTGGTGTTCACATAATTATACTGTATAACTTTGGCATTGATACATATACTTAACCAGATATGTCAATGTTATAAAGTCATTTAATACCAGAGTAATAAATTGGTGGTTGATGGTTTAATAGTTCAACTCACAACTCCAACTGTGTGGTCCGAGAGGCCTGTTACTGAGACACCAGTGTTAATTTATTTGCTCTTTCATTAATACCAGATGTCAATGTTATAAAGTCATTTAATGCTTTAATACCAGAGTAATGAATTGGTGGTTGACGGTTTAATAGTCCAACTCACAACTTCAACTGTGTGGTCTGGAGTCCTTTACTTCAGATGCCAGTGTTAATTTGGTTGCTGTTCCATTAATACCAGATGTCAATGTTAAAGTCGTTTAATACCAGAGTAATAAATTGGTGGTTCACAGTTTAATACTCCAACTCCAACTTTGTGGTCGTAGAGCCCCTTTACTTCAGACACCAGTGTTAATTTGTTTGCACTTTCATCAATAGCACATATTTCAATGTTATAAAGTCATTTAATACCAGAGTAATAAATTGGTGGTTGACAGTTTAATAGTGGAAAATCTCAAAAAGCGAGCCCAAAGTGGCGGTCTCCTCGGTATTAAGCTTGAATGAGGATGGAATGACGGCAAGAAAAACGTGTGAAAATATGTACTTATATTCGAAGGTTGAATATACATCGATAAGCTGATAGAGTAAGGTAAGGTGGAAAAAATTTTATGTTGTGACGGAGCTGTTGTGTAGCTGAGCATTAATTGCAACGTATTACCCCTTCCACATTTCCTACGTTCACGGGGTGTGTAAAGCTATGGACGCTGTGCCAAGTTTCCCATATTTTCCATACAGTACAAACGCCAAATACTTATAATTGCTAATTTGTTTTTATCTAACTTGCACCTTTTATCATTGTTTTTCCAACTTCAATACTATATCACAGAATAGCAAATATATTTCTATTCTAAACTACACCACTTTGGCACAATTCCTCCATGAGTTAACACTATTAAGTGCCTATTTTTTATTGTCTCTAAGACTTTGCACGGAATGCTATTTCCTGCATTTACAACACACGCTTTCAAAATATTTCTAAAAGAATTAAATATATTTTATTAAAATCTTTTGCTAAGGAGGGTGGTTTCAATTCCAGCCTGAATCCGCTGTGACGCGAAATTTCTGACTTGCGAAATTTCTGACTTTCGTCGTTCTGCTCATGCGCAGACACGCGCATGATTGATTTCCGGTCAGAAATTTCGCAATTCTTCGAGCTTCATGAATCAGAAGTCCTTTTTCGAAGATATCTTATCTGTAAATGGCGAAATTTCCAACTGACACTGTCACTGGCTGTCTTGGTGTTGCTTCAACAAAGCCTGAATCGAAAATCTGTAGACATAAGGTATGTAGAACTCAGATTAATTCGATCGGACTGTTGCATGTTTTATGTTGTGTCGATGCAGACTGCAGAGACGATACTAGTATATAATTTATTAGTTTTCCTCATTATTTTAACTTTTGCAGGAGAAGAATCATTCTCTTATACTATACTATAATCAATGTTTTTGAATGTTGTTGGTATAATATAGACTTCTGTGCAAGATCATGAAGTCAGGACGCAAGGCTCCTCCCCACTTCGCTATAAATCTTGACAAGGTCACCAAAAACAAGGCCATTCACATGCTCTCTGAGTTCTCTAGAAACTTTGTGTATGCAGGTATGACATTAATGTAATGGCAATTCTTAATTGTGGCATGTTTTTTTGTGAATACTATTTATATTGAAACAACTTATTTTCTCTTCAATATAGTTGTTATTATTTACTTGAGTGGATGGATAATCTGTGATTTATTTAACTTTGCTTGGTATCATTGGCAATGGATAATATATGAATTATTTTATCCTTACTGGGGTATCTTTGCTTTGTATCATTGGCAATGGATAGTCCATGAATTTTTTTTATCCTTACCGTGTATCTTTGCTTGGTATCATATTTGATATTACCTGTATATTACCTACTATAATGTATATATGTAAATAATTATGTAGATACAAATTAAAGATTTTCCTGTCTAATCGACACCTACAACTTATAAATTTTACAGTTATTACATATTATAGCAATAAAAGTATTGCGATGTGGGTAAATAAGTATCTGTCGACCTAAAATGAGAATGAAACTTCTCGACCTTTCAAGTAAATACGCTTTGTCAGGAGGTTCATAATGGTCAATAAGTTTCATTTCATTCGAGAGAAACTTACTCACTCGCATTGTATTATTCCTACAATCGAGTAATAAATTTATTGTTGGAAATTACTACTACTTATACCCAGTAGTGGATGGACACTTGACTAAATATTTGGGCAGTGAGGTCGAAGTTCATACTGACAAAAGGGTTTTTCTCATTCCAAGGATGGCAATTGAGCCCTACAATCATTGACAAAATTAGTTGAAACGACTCGAGTGAATCATGCCATGTTAATTGCTACGCCTCTTTTTGCATAAATTGCTATCCCCCCGTCCCCCCTTTTCAATGTTGATACTCGAACATTTAAATGTAATGGCAGGTGACATTGTACACGTTCTGAGTTCCACAACATTGAAGTGGTGGGAAGGGGGGACATGAAACCATTTCATGTTAGATTTGTTTCAAGAATTATGTCAATGATTGTCTGAGAACAAAATGGACGCAAACGCAACAGATTTAATTCATAAAAATTCATTTTCTCTGATGAATTGATCATTAATGTTTTAAAATATGATAAAGAAGAAAATGTGGCTAGTTTAAATGCATATTCTATTGTCGAACGGGATTACAATAATTTTTTTGTAAGCATTTGAAGTTAGAGTTTTATGCGATCAATAAGCGATTAATTACAGTTGTATAAAAGAAGTTGCGTATGCCACAGCTCACAGGCATAATGACCTCTCTGATAAAACAAATCGAAGAAGCCACTCTAGTCAAGAAATTACCAAGTTATTTAGAAAAAGTTTAGTAGTTTGATAAAGGAACTGTCGTCCTAATCAATTTCTATAGAACCGTGACGAAGTCGAGTGGCCCATGTGCCGCTGTTTGCTCAATTACTTTGAATGAACATTTTCCGCGAAAGAACATAGCGGAATTAAGCATAACAGGAATTATTCGTAAATAAAATTTAAGCGTCAGGAATAACAAGGAATTTAGGCGGTTTCTGCAATCGATTGTATACGATTACGTTCAACCGGAGAAATGAGCCACGTGTCTTGTTTTTTTTAAAACAAATCTCCCAGGGGGTCTATCGCAACATGGCGCCTTGCTGCTTAACATTCGCTGTATTGGACAAATAAATAGTGTTATAGAATTATTTCGAGTGAAATGAACTGTTTATAGTACTTTCTTAGCTACATCGTTTTATATCAATTCAGTTTACCATATCAATTCTGTATTTTGCCGCACTTTACCACACTTTACCATGCTTAAATTATGTTAAATTAGATTATGATTGTTTAGGATATAAATAATTTGACGTACTGACTGTGTGCATAGAGAGAGATTAAGCAACGGTTAACCCTTTCCTTCAACGATAATTCCACATTACCAGTGGTCCGTACAATGAACATTAGTGTATATTAAAGTTCATGTTAAGTAGAACTTATTTGCTATATTCAGCTCTATTTTATTGCTAAAACAAAGGTTTGAGACAAGATTTTAAAGGTTAATCGTCATTGTTAAATGAAAGAGTATTTAATAGATAACTATTATCTTGAGAGAGACGATTAACCAATATGTGTAGTGACTAAAAAGTACTATTACGCGCATGGCTTCCCTATACTTTACTAATTGCTACAATTGGGCTCAAAGTTTTATCGTAATTAAGAAAGACGCCAAGAAAGGAAAGAAATCACGTCGAAATTGCAGTCCGAAAAGGTTATTCGTGAGGGTTAATCGTTTAATTTGTCTACACCGGAAGTTTATTCATCATGGTCACTTTAACAAGTGCAAAACACTAGAAGTACCCTGAGCAGTTTTAACGAATTGTTTGAAGAGTGTAATCGATAACATCTGCAAATTGTCAATAGGTTTATATTTTGGATCCTGATAGTGAGTTTTGGGATGATTTTGACTCGTTTTCTGTTAAGAGTGAAGAAGTAAAATCAGTTGAAATTGCACTGAATATTATGCGAGGTTTGTGGTAAAGTGTGGTAAACTGAGCTTAATTTTATGGCTATCGTACATAGCAAAGTGCAATGATATCTTAGAAGTATGTATGTGTTGTCAACTACTTGTAATGATAAAAGTATAAGGGAGAATTAATGTTTGGGTATCGATTATTTTTGTTGAAATCGAGCTGAACTCCTCGATTCATTGTTTAGTTATGTTCCTTGACATATGAGCTCTTTTATAACACGAGTGCCAGTTGTAACTTGAGATGAATTTGAAGCCTTGGGTAATTATTTTATTTGACAAGTTTTCAATGAATGCAACTGGTGAAAGAATTTTTTCCCCCTTGCTGCAAACAATTTGTTCTGTTCTTTTAGGTATTAACTTAAGATAATTTCTTCCCAACTTTTCTCTTTATATCAGCATGAATGGTCAAATATTTTATTGATTTGCGCAAATGCAGGGTATACATTATTCTTCATGATAGGTCTGCAATAAAGTTATCGGCAGATTTTAATTTTATGTGTAGGTTTTGTGTCAGAATTATAAATTCATCATGGAAATACAGAGAGCGTGCGCAGCTTTTAAACCGACAATAATTTTGAACCTGATTTCCGCGTAGTGACAGTTGACATTACGACGTCATGGTGACGTCATGTAATTAAACTTTAAAATTATCGTTTGTTCTTAGTGATCAATATATGTGTTAAATGTATGTGAGATCACTTTGCGCAGTCGTGGGTAAAGTATGCCGTTTCTCTGCAACGAAAAATGTACGGAGAATTATTAACGTAAATTCAGACAATCATTGACAAAATTAGTTGAAACAACTCGAGTGAATCATGCCATGTTAATTGCTACGCCTCTTTTTGCATAAATTGCTATCCCCCCGTCCCCCCTTTTCAATGTTGATACTCTGAACATTTAAATGTAATGGCAGGTGACATTGTACACGTTCTGAGTTCCACAACATTGAAGTGGGGGGAAGGGGGGACATGAAACCATTTCATGTTAGATTTGTTTCAAGAATTATGTCAATGATTGTAGTAATTTAGAGTAATAGTATTCACCCCTCTTCCACCTGGTACACCCCTGCTTATACACTTCAATATTAAACACTTGAGGTTTAACTGGTTAGGCATATTATACACCACTGTGTTGTACATGGTGGTTTTGCACAAATTTATTTACAAAACATGCCTAGACAAAGATAGTAGCTGGCCACAATCATTAAACATCAATTGCAAGCATGTGTGTAACTGATTTTCCAAAGATTAAAATAATAAAAGTTCCATTAACTAATAAACAGCAAATAAATGTCCTACCATGGATTTCTGTCAAGGAAGAAGCTATATAAAAACCAATGACATATTTCTGAATGTTTCAAAATCTATTTCTCTTAGTCTTTGGTTTGTTTTTATAGTGTGCACTGTCCTGCACGCAGGCTATCTGTCTGTTGTTCGTCAATAAACGCTTAATAATTATTAAACTTTCCACATAAACTTTAATGAAACAAATATCCAGCTTTATACTCACATCAGCCAGACAGTTCTGTTGACTGTAATAGTTCAGATACCCTTAATCTGGCTTACAGTGAAAAGGTTAAAAAACGCTTCATTGTTATATTTTTAAGAAGTTATTATTGGCCATTTAGCAGGGTGAATGCAATACAAAATATAAACACCATATATACATACAGTATTTTCCTAGAAAATTCGTTTGAATCGTTTCGAGATCTATTTTCGAGTTTCGACCGAGTCAGATATTTCGCAAGCGTCATTTATTTCGCGCCCACACGCGCGAAATTTATGACGCGTCACGCTAGGTCAGAAATTTCGCAGAGGTCAGAAATTTCGCTTGACACCGCCACCACTGAGTGACACATGTACAAGCTAAATGTTTAGCAAATAGACATGTTTTGTTTGGCCCGTTTCATTCAAACGTCGAATGTAACCAGTCGCATCCAAATGAAATGTGCTAAGAGATAGAGTAGAGAAGGAACAGGGGAATTGAAAGCGGAGATTTTTTTGTAATGCTGTCGTAATTTATAAATATTGATTTCGACACGGCAGAATTCTGTCACATGATGCCCCTTAAAATTAAATTAGATTCCCGCGGATAGTGTCCCCCATGATTTGCGAAGAACTTTATTTCTTTTATTTGACAAAATCAACTAGATTTCCTTAAAATCGTTTAGAAAGATGATTATATAACACAAGATCATGTTGGCAAGTAACTTCGGGCGCCAATTACAAAAAACAGTTCGCCGTTTCAAAAATGTTTGCGTGCCTCATCTCTGCTGCGCTTCTTGATGACCTGACTGCAGATAGACTCGAATTGACCATTCTCAAGGCAGGTCACCAAATTATGCCACATTGATTCTGTTCGAAATGTTTGTTTTGGATTTTGTGCTCGTAGCGCCTGTAATTTACGTATCGACTCGTGAATTCACGATCCTGAAATCTACTCAAATGCTCAAACCTTTCACAGTGATTTTACTAACGATGCTTTCAGTTTCTCAACGAAGACATTTATAGCCATAAAGGTATTGGGGCCGTTTACCAGCGAAAAATAAGCCAGGAGCCCACTTTTACAGTAATGGTTTAAATTAATCCATACTTTTCACTTTTCTATCAAAGGACACAAGAAATTAGAAATAAAAGTTTATCTCGAATTTTTTTTTTGGGTGGAGTGACCCCGAGTTCGTGGTACCGGTCCCGTTTTCCCGTTGTAGATCATAGACCACTTTCATAAAGGCCTTCGCTTTAAATATTCTTTTATGTGCATCTAAATGAGCTTTTCTGGCCTCGTTATGAAGCAAAGATTCTTTTGAATTGCAGACACACAAACGAGGCCAGAAAGGCTTATTAAGATGCACATAAAAGAATATTCAAATTAGTCGCTATTATGAAAGTGGTCTATAGTCTACCCATACATGCGACTACGGGTACGGGGTTCTCTATTACGAGTAAACAAAAATGGCGGTACGCCCATATCCGTAAAGCGAAGCCGTATATTAAGAGAGACCTTAAGATACCCCGGGTTCGGTTTACGGGTACGGGTACCGCCATTTTTGTTTACTCGTAATATCTACCCGTTTCCCCGGGGTAGATCATGGTCTACCCGTACATACGACTACGGTACGGGTAGATTATCCGTACCGTAAACCGAACCAGGGGTATCTTAAGGTCTCTATTACGAGTAAACAAAAATGGCGGTACCCGTTCCCGTATACCGAACCCGGGTAAACAAAATGCCAGTACCCGTACACGTAAACCGAACCCGGGGTTACAAACCGCACGCGCTGAACGCGTCTCTATTTCTCGCGAGCACTGAAGTTGTTCACGTTCGTACGCGTCTCGGACGTCTCCGGATTGGCCTCGGCCTAATTAGTAAACAATTAGGTCAAAACAATTTGATACGTTTCTTGAGCCTCGTGGCGTGGATTTGGGCTTTGGAAGTCACAGTCGTGAACAAAGTGATACCAATAGATTGGAGCAAATTTGAGACAACATTCAGGTGTGGATTACAGTTATATAATAATAATACATTTATAACTTACTGATATTATGTAGAACTAAATGTTTGGCAAATGGAAAATGGTGCTGAAAAATATAATTGTTTGAACTCCATGCGGTGATACGCGCCATGAAGGAATCGAATATAAAAGTATAAAAACATTCGTCATCCTTTAGATTTCCAGATTTTATTCTTTATTTGTGAGTGGATTTTATTTGAGCCGTAATGGATTGATTGGAATAGCAAGTCAGTGTAAGAATAAACAATTGCTTGGCATATTTTATTGATTTCAATAAATCACATTCGGACATTCCCAGCTAATTTTGTCATATTCGTGGTACATTTTTGTTCGTCATTTGGTTAGTGTGTGTATCGTGTAAAACATTTAAATTGTCCAACTATAGAATATCCATGGTATTAAACATTTTAAATTGCAGCTGACATTATTTATTTAACGTAAACGTTTCAACGAACCAATAAATATTCTATCTGTCCCCAAACTAAATCGAATGACAGAATATAAATCTGAATAATTAGGGGTCTTAAAGCCTGGTAGGTTTCTAGTAGTCCCCTAGCCCTTCAATATTATAATTTTATATAATTATGTAATTTGCTAAAAAAAAACCAACAAATCAACTGTCAGTAGTGTTCCCTTATTATTCGCAAATGACCCCGATTTACATGATTTACATTTGTATTAGAGATGAAGCTCTTCAGTTTGAGGCTAATCAACTTTGAGTTGGAACCAAAACGACTTTGAATTGGGGGCAAAATGACTTTTAGTTGGGGGTGAATGACTAGGGGTGAAATTTTATTCATTTCTGTGGAGGCCCTTGCACAGTGATGACTTAACTCTTTATAGCCTGAGACCTTTTCCCTGTGATGAATACTTTCTTGTGTACTACTTTGCAATATTGATATGCAACGTTGCAATTTTGACTAGCAGATTCAAAAATGCACAACTTGCAAACCCTTATGATTGATTGACTGGTAATTTGCTCCGGTAAAAAAACCCATTCTAAATGCCAAACTTTGCATAATTATGTGAAGTTCTACATGAAGTAATAGAGCAATTAACTTCATGTACAACATTAAATTTATGTGTGATGTTTGAAACAGATTTTTCAAGCAACCCATCAAGGAATTGTGATAAAGTGTTTGCAAGTTGCTGAATGAACCTGCCAATCCAAAAGTACAATGTTGTGTACATGTATCAACAATAGCAATGTGCACAAGAAAACATCCAAACATACAACATATTTGACTATAAGAGATTTGCCACAAAAAATACACAGCAGTTGGGTTCAGGACTACCATCCCAAGAAAGATAGAGTAAAAACAGTTAATTAACCCATTTGTTGTAGTACAAGAAGTACAGTATACAGTGCATGCAATGTACCGTACCTTGTTTATTCCGCCAGTGAAGGTCTTTGACACCATAATCGTATCGTAGCTCTTCACCAACATTGATGTTGCGTATTGCATATAGAGCCAGGTGGACTTTATGGCCTATCTTAATTTTTTTCATTATGCAGTTTGCATATTTTGATGGGGAGTCATTGACAAGTCTCCCTAATCCTTCTGAAAATGTTCCATCCACACTGTAAAATTAAGCAGACCTAAGAATTACATCTTGTTGTATGCATGATTGCGCATAGATGAATCTGGCTTGTATGTGAATATTTACTGCAATAAATTTTAAGGAAAACAGCATGATACTAATTTCTGTACAATGTACAATGTACAATGTACAATGTAATTACTGTATACAGTACTGTAGTTATAATAAGACAGTAATTTAGTAAACAATAAATTTTGCAAACAAATAATAATCTTTATAGAATACAAAGACAAAATCTCACACAAAAAATAATACAGTATGTACATGACATGTTTACAAGATGATGCAATATGAAATTTGTTTGACATGTGATTAATTTCCTCTTTAGAGAATACTGTACTTGCCAAAAGGATTTGTTCCCATCCTGGAAAAAAAAGAGGAAATTTCCAACATCCTCTGTGTAGGTGTCTTCTCTTTGACAGCCTTCATCATTGCTGATTAGCTCTCCTTTATACTCCAGCAAGAAATCTCCTTTGGTAAAGTGTGTCTTTGTGAAGACACCTCTCCCTAATTTATGGGGAAAAAATGGCTTGTTTACAGTATGCCTAATCTAGGCTTCCTCTTGCAAATTTAATCTTGTAGCCAAAAAATTAGCCAACTCAACAAATTTGAAAAAAATGAATGCAGAACAAAAAGGAAATTAATACATTGATGAGTACATTATAATGAGAAAATATTAATTGTGTGTTATAATCACAGTTCAATGATTCTGTTAGTACATGTGGAATGTTTGCTGTAGTAAAAAAGCATTAAAAAAGCCTCCGTTAGTGGGGAGGAAGAATAGAACCATTGTTTGTTTGTTTTTTGCATTTTGAAAATGTGATGTTCAGTAGGTTTGTAGAACAACAATTTAGATTGGTCTGGCCTTATTACTGTACATGCAGAAAATTATTACATTTTTTCTTGCTGTGCAATGTACTTAATATTTTAATTTGGCTCCCAATTTTTAATATATTTTGGAGCCAAAATGTTCCTTGTAAAAAAGTAAATCTTTGAGCCATGATTGCCTGTTGTTGCTTCAAAGAACTGGATTTTATTCCATACATGTACATTATCTCAGTAACACATCTTATCTTTCATCTGAACTGGCTTTCAGTATTTGTTCAATTTATTCATTTCTCTTGGTCAGTTTGGCAGAAAAAAATATCTTCTGTATATAACTTTACAGTAGGTTGAAATGGCATTGGCAATATTATTTATTCCTATTATTTTTTTCTTTTAGACTAGAAGAAAATACTGTTGTAATTATCTGGTATTAATTTTTTGGACAGTAATATTACACTTGAAAAACAACTGAATGAACTGTGGCCATAATTTTCAAATGAGAGGTACAGTATAATCCTTAATGAAATTTTGGTACAGGGATAGGGAAGGACATTGTGCTTGCATGTAGAATGCACAATTGTCACAAAGGACTACAAACTAGCCCTGAACAACAAACAACAACATTTGTTTCATGGCCATTTACCCTGCTTACACAGTACTTCTGTCTCTTGTTCATCATGACCCACTCTCTCATGTCCCTTTCTTCCATCATACATCAACCTTATGGTATGCTTTTTCTTCACCCAGTCACCTAGGCTGATGCGATATTGAAAAAAATTGATATATTGATATCGAAAAAAAACTATCGATAATATCGACTATATCAAATTATGCAAATTAGAAAACGTAGTTTAGTCAACTTGCATGTATACCGCAAGCAACAAAGTTGCATGAAACTAGTCAAACATTAAAAGATTTATTTACAACAGTTTATGAATGTTTAAAGATTTATTTACAAACTTAATGGTTTCGCAGTTCGTACGATTGTTTACAAATTTTCTGCGAGAAACACTAACATGTTCGCCTTGTTTGGCTTAAGCTGTACTCGCTTTGCCGTTACTATCTGTCCCGCTTTGCTAAAAAGTCTCTCAGGTGGAGCACTGCTTGCTGGAATTGCCAGATGTTGTCGGACATACTGCGACAGGAGAGGAAAATCATTCTCATGGAATTTCTCAGTAGTTGCAGGAGAAGATTCTGCCATCGTCTGCTCATTGACAAAGTTCATTTCCTCACTCTGTTCAGCGTCGTATACACCATGAGATGGTTAGTTTTTAAATGTGACATTAAGTTCGTTGTGTTTCCGGCCTTAGTTTTCACCTTTTTCTTACAGAGCTGACATGCAGGGTCATCATTTTCATCACTTTTCTTAAAGTAATTCCACACAGGACTTTGTTGATTCGACATATTGTCTAGATTTTCCTTCGCAACAGAACAATGAGTTAGAATGAGCTGTGATATTTTGATACTTTGTTTTTAAACCTGCGCCGAACACACCATTAAGATTATTATTCAAAGTAGTGCAGATTCCATCTTTATGAGTCATCATGCACACAGTTATTGTTTTCAAGCGCTCAACTGCCACTTGTGTGTACACTTTTAAATTGCCCACATGCTTTCGACTTGAATTTACAATTGCTGTCATACACATGTTTTCTAAACTTTACCGGACAATAATTGCCGAAAAAAAGGAGAATAAGTTGTCTAGTTAAAACTTTTGCTATTTTCGATATGTGAAAAATCAAATATCGAATATCGATATTTTTGAAATATCGATATTTATCGAAAATATCAATATATCGCATCAGCCTAATACAGTCACCATAATCTTTCTGTAATATATGTTCCAGCCATCTCAGCTGGTCCCTCCTCACAATGTCAGATACTGATTCAATCCCCATTCTTTCTCTCAACTCTGCACTAAGTGCACTTGGCACTTCAATGAAGATACACCACAATCCATCATACCATCCTCATCTCTGTCCACTCCAATTGATCTTTCACTCTGTTCCACATTCATGGCACATGTCTCACTTCCATACACAATCACATGTGTGATATATGCACTGATCTCTCTTTCAGTTTTAATGACATTTCCAAAGGGTTCTCCCTTTGACGAGACTAAATCGTCTGGTGTTAGATAGAGCAAAACAATAAAGGGGCCATTGGCCAGCTCAGGTAGAAATTGATTAATCACTTGTTAACTCAATTGTTGCCCTAGGATGTCTGAGGGTTCTCCTTTTGATAAGTAAAATCATTATGGCAATTAGAGGTGAGCCAATCATTGGCAAAACATCAGCGGAACTGATTAACAGCTATTTTCCACGATGGAAATTTACTAATTTTTAAACCAAATTTTCACATGATGCCAGTCGGGCAAAATAATGAGAATTGGCTTGATGACTTCCTCTCATTGCAAAACTTGAGATGAATAAAACGACAAAACAGGAGCACTGAGCATCAGGTTAGCAAACATCGGTTTTGCCAATTAATTGGCCGATGGTGGGGAAATATCGGCTCTTATTAACAATCAGTATCAACAATTGACTTTTTTTAACATCGGCTCACCTCTAATGGCAATAGACCAAGTAAAACAATATTTGGGCCAGCTCAGGCAGAAATGAGAAATGGCTTAATCACTTGTTAGCCAGTTGCTGCTTAAGCCATACTTTTCAAAAATGGCCAATAATGTTTTAAGGGGCCATTTCTGGCTGGTACAGGCAGGAATGAGTTAAAATGAACATTTTTGCCAGTTACCGTACCAGTATATATATAATTATAATTATTATGAAAAGGCAATTAGTTATAATCTAGAAAATAATGCTATAATTTCAAATTTTACTCACCCAGGCCATGAGAACAAACTCAGCCATGAGAACATTTAATGAAACTCACTCATTAGAACATCTGATATTTGATATACACTGCAACTAGTACTGTACAGTAGGTTTTTTTAATAGCCAATTTAATAAACAAAATCTGGAACCTTGCTGTTCTGTTCTGTTCTTGGTATTATGTATAAAATGAATCTTTTTAAAATGAGAGCACCCTGATTTTTTATGAGATGTCAAATAAAATAGAAACCCATGGCAGACTATAATACAGGTAATTGGTAAAATGTAGGTTTGTTATAATTATTAGCACTGGTGTTTACTGTGCAGAGTACATCTGACCTGTATGTGAACTTGTACAATAACATGAAAATTAATTTTGATGTTTTTATTTTTGTTTCAGTGAAATACTTACTGGACATGTACTACTGTACAAATGTGAATGTCTGCTTGCTGTATCAACTGTGTAAAGTATTGGAAATGTAAGATGTGAATGTCAACTGAATCAGTGGTGAGTTGCTTAAACACTTTAGTTGACTAGCATCTGTTCAGTTATTGAATTTGTTTGTCCCTCCATGAACCCAAATTTCTTTTGATATTGGATTAACTAATCTCGCTCAGAGATTTAGAAATTGTATACGTGTAAAACGTACAGTTGTGAGTTGCACGATCATGCACACACATAATTTTAGCAGGCCATAGGCATAATTTTGGTGGAAAATAGTTAAATTTTATTTAGTATTAACCACGTTTTTATGCATGTGGCCCACCAAAATGATGTGCGTGCAACATCATGCAACTGGCCTATACAGAATTAAAATGGAAATTAATATAAAAAAGAATGACATACTGCATAGAATCTTGGTTGTTTTTACAAACTACATATTCTCTAAATGCTGGCCATACCTATAAAATCATCAATGAATTTTTCTTCAAGGCCTTCTTGATCTGCTGGCATATACTCTGGCAGAGCCAGCCTCTGTAATAGACAATTAATTAATTTAGAAAAACAAATTGACTTACTGTAGTGATTATTTTGGGTTTTTTTTTAATATCACATCCTACAGGTACATGTACTGTACTTAAAGGATTCTGGTAAAAGGAATTCTGTAAACTTTAATTATACATAATTATTTTATAAATTTCTTGCAACAGAAAAATCTGTTTTTGTTGCCACTCGCCATACAGTGTGATTGTGATTGGAAATAAGTTAAATGGGTGACAAGAATACAATGTTGTCGGTTATTTTAACTCTGGTTAAGGACATGTCAATACCTAAGGATATGGTAATTATAATAGACAACTTTCTTATACAGCAAGGTCTGAAATTTATTATTGTATTCCTGTTTAAAGAAAAGACTGTTTTTGTTTTATCTAAGATCAAAATACATCATATAAAAAAATTATTGTAAGTTACCAAGTAACAACAGACAAGTCAGTAGTCATTGTGAAAAATGCATCAGCTCCCAAATGTGGCTAACAATGGTATAAGTTTTACCAGCAATGACAACCAAAATGAAAAATATCTTGGCAATGGCCACTGAGAATTTCAGGCCCCTGCCCCATGAGAATGTTTAAAGCCTGTTTTCCAGTCCTCGCTGAAGCAAGCTTGCAGCGAGCTGTGATCAGTACTTGCATCTAATTAAAAAGAACTCAGAGCGAAAAAATAATCACTGTGAGTTCTTTTTAATTAGATGTAAGTACTTCCTGTGAGCTGTGAAGTAGTTCCTGTGATGACTGGAAAAGAGAGGCTTAAGTTGGCCACCTGCTTTCTGACCATGCATATGATCTGCACTGATTAGATATTTGCACATTTATTTCACTTTCACACAGACTGATTGGGTGGGTTTTAAGCATTTCCTCAAATTCTATTTGTGTTATGATGTTTTTGGTTGCCTTCAGGGTAGGGTAGTGAAATCAGTAGTGTGTTATCTTGCTGAAATATGTTTAAACGTTGACTGAATTTGTATGGACAGTCACTCACTAGAACAATCCAACAAGCAAATATATATTTTGTCCGAACTTATTAAGCAGCCAATCAACAGGTGTCACACATGAGTGCTAGCTGCTATGTGGAGAGGTCTATTGCATGTGAAGCACCCATAAATGTAGGTAGTCGGTAGAGAAAAAGCAGCACTGTAACTATTGCACGATAAAAAATCTTACGCCATATACGACAAACTTAACATCTGACGTGTCGATATCACTGACCTGTATATAACAGGTCAGTGGTCGATATGCATGCTTGACGTGCAACGATCGTTACGATTGTACGTGAACCTAAACGATATCATGTAATATTAAATGAAAAACCATGTGTCGCGCAATAGTCGCACGTCGTATTACGATTATATGAGAACCAGGCTTTTGTTAACTACAGTAACTGCGAAGATTAATCCTGAATTCCGTGTCTATTTTGGAAGCATTTTGGTGTTCTTCGGAAAACCTTTTAAACTTAATCTGTTTCAGAATTGAAATCAACAGACCTTGGCCCTTGCCCCTGAGAATCAGAAGTACTCCCCGCTTTTTGCCCTTTGGACTTTGGATTACGTTTCGCGCCACATTCTGAGATGAAAAGCCGGAAAACAAACCAAAAAAAAAAGATAAAGTAAATGTACTCGACAAAAATCACTACTGCATGCTTACCAAACAAACCATGTAGACCTCTTTATGGCATAATATGAAAAAAAAAGTTAAAAAACGAAGCAAACAGAGTTGAGAAAGACACTATTACTGCCACTCATTCCAAACACTGTCGTGAAGATCGAAAAGATATGCTAGTCCTTTTTTCTGACGAATCTGACCGGTATGTTAGTACTCCTAACTAGCATTTTGGTAACTAGTGACCGTTACATGTTTTTTAATACCTTAGCTAGACAAGGCACACTTATAACAGTATTAGAAAACAAACTCACACTTCGCAAACGTCTGGTCCTTTCTGTCATCAGTCTTGACCGTGAGGTTTAACTTCCCTAAAAGATGTTTTTTCACATTAAATGAAACTTGAGACGTGAATAAGCGTGAAAAAAGTTATAACATAAGCTAAACATCATTTTTGAGATACGAAAATACAATACTTCCGGATTTTTTTCCACCAAAAAACAAGCGTTCTTTGGATCTAGCACTGAGCTGAATGATGCCCAACGCGAAGAGGACGCTGTTTCAGACCCCCTGCGGTTTATCTTCTGGTTAAATGAGTCGTCGTGTCTGATTGGTTGAAATTGTATTAATCATGTATGATGCATCCTGATTGGATATTTGTTGAAACCGCGAGAACGTACACATCTACCAAATGTCATTTTCACACATTAGATCGTTTGTTCAGCAAATTTAATCAATCAATCCTTTTTGGCCACGTGTTAGGTGTTCAACAGAGACGTGCAAATCCGATCTTAATCCAATTCCTTCCCGATTGGTCCAGATTCTAATTTCGTTCTGACTCGGAGCAACGAATTGCTTTTTTGAATGAGGTTGGACGTTTGAGAAATTTCACGCAAAGTAATATCTCTCAGTGTCTCTGTTGTTGCTTTGAATTCTTCGTAATTCTCGTGACTAAATGCTGACATGAACACAGTTGCAGCGTGTCGCGTCAAGGCTAAGTGATGACCGCGAAGTATATTTTTGCGCAATTATGCAAAATGCAGTGTTAGATGCGTGCATGTTGAAACGAAAAACGGTCATTCTCATTGTTCTCACTATTCTTTACCGTCCTTCATTACTTAACATGTATCTAGAGTGTAAACGCAATCCAATGCTTGGCATCGTTGTAAAATCAAACCGATAGTCAAGGAATAAGCTTTACCGTACCCGAGGCGAGAATAAGGTTAAGCTTTTTGAAAGATCTGTAGTGACTCGCATCCGCGTTCTCTTTGAAACGTAAAAATGCTTTTCCTGCGTTGTCAACAGAGCTAGTCATGACGACGTGAAGATTACGTTTGGGACCTGTACGTACAAAGTTAGTGTATTATTAAAGTCCCTAGTTTTTGATGGTGTGATAGTGTTAATAATCGGGTTAATGTAAAAGACTGGATATAGAAAACTTGATAACGCGAGCTGCTAGAATAGCCCAGTGAGCTCTACATATAACTGGAGTGGTATCTCCTGTTCATTCTCCAGGCAAAGTTTGAAGTCAAACGCCATGGTGGACATGTAGGCCTAAAGTACGTATAGATCCAATCTCCTACGCGGTCTTTTGACTGGATCAGACTTGACCAGATCGCGTAGAAGACTGGAACTATACGTACTTCAGGGCCAAAAGGATCGTGGGCTCTGGGAGCAACACTACCAAAAATATATCACTCCAGTTGAAACTGATGATTTGAAAAAGGCGCTACATACGATATTCAGATAATTATGACAATGACAGTCCGGCTGTTATAAACTGTCAGTCCAACAGGTAAACCCGGTTACTGACTAGCGTTTATATGTTACCCAGACACGATGGTTTTGGATCTGATCGGAATGTTTTATCAAAACAAACTGGGATTGGGTTCGGATCTACAAATTTCAGATCAGTTGGATTCGGATTTGTTTCGTGTGTTGTTGGATTGTGACTATCAAATTTGTTAATTGTAATGATAAAATCTTTACGCATGTCACTTTGAAGCCAGCGAATTAACCTCTTCCATGGTAGAAGGTGGAGAATATTGATATTGGGTCCTACTACGACGAGACCATACCGGGAAATTAAAGTTGAGGAAATCCTTCCTGACCGCGGCTGGGATTCGGACCCACAACCTTTAGTTTGGATACTATATAATCTGACGCTTGAAGTACTGACTGAGCAACAAAGTCAAGTTGGGAGCAGGTCATGGAATAATGATATTAGATTTGATATTTTAAAATAGAAGTCTACTTCCTTCAGTATCGACTACTTCTTTATCCTTGTTGTTACAGAGAATCACTAATGTGGGACACGAACTCAGGTGGAGAATAATATTAGATGCTACTCCGAGTGAAGACCGTGACTATGGAGTTCGATCCCGTGACATGCATGGTACTTATGTCATTTTGATATTTCGAAACTGAAGTCTAGTTAGACGTCAAACATTCAGAAATATGTTCATTGGTCTACTTCAGTATCGAGAGACTTGAGCCTTCATGTTGTGTTGCTAGAATAACTGATGTGGCGAACTCGTGTGTAGAATAATGATATTAGATGATACTCCAAGCGATACTCCACTTATTACAATATCATAGCTGTACCAAACCGTAACATGATCCGATGTGCAAGGGCTCTGGAAGCTTTTCAAAGTTGTGGGTGTCCTTCGTCTCGCGGAATGCCATAAACATGGCCACGCCCTTCAAAGGATATAATAGATAACTAATAACTATATATACATAACATACAAGATAACATCACAAGTTCACAACAACTTCAAGAACTTTTAAAAAAGTATTATAAAAAAGAAGTATTATGTATAAAAAAACGAAAAGATACTTCCTGTCAACATCCAACAACACTAATTATCAATTTGTTTAAAATTTGCTAAAATAGTGTGGGTGTCCTTATGTAGGACACCCACAGTCCAGAAAGTGTGGGTGTCTGGACACCCGCTCCTTCCAGAGCCCGATGTGGTGGTCTGAGTTCGTCACCATGCTGAGATAATGAGATTGTATATCGATTTATGTAATCGACTTTACGTCGAGAATAATCAAAGTTTTTGCCTTAAAATGGTTGATTTGTGAAAACTCTCGCAACAACATTCAAAACTTTGTCGCTTTTGCAATTTGCTATTGTTATTTTTAATCACAAAATATCATCGATCCGCTCGTGAATTCGCATAAGAAATATATAGGCTGTGGACGCATGACGACAGTCGACGTTTTCGAAAGTATATACTATAAAGGCACTTTTCCACTCACCGCAGAAACTAGTTTGCAGCTGGCTGCGAGTACTTGTATCTCATTAAAAAGAACTCACAACGAGAAAACAAACACTGTGTGGTGTTTTTAATTCGATGCAAACACTCGCAGCGAGCTGGTTTTTGCGATGACTGGAAAAGAGCCTTAAGAAGGTCAATCAATTTAGGCAAAAACGTTTTACTCTTCTGTACGTTAAACATTTGATTACAGAAATCGATCTACAATCTCAGCACGGTGACAATATAATTCTGAAGACCTGTGGTGGTGGGGCGGGGGGGGGGGGGGGGGGTAAGAATAACTCGGGGGCTAGGGTCAAAGTTGTTATTGTTTCACACCATAAGACGCAACTACCAAAGGCCCTCGAGTCGAGATAACCCTAGCTTCATGTGAACGCTCTACCCCGAGTTATTCCGGGCAACAATAGAGCCACGTTGATTATGCAACGTTGATGTACGCTTGCGAATTATACAAAGGTTGACCTCCCCCCACCTCCGAGATAACTCATGTGAAAGCGTTCACATGGAGGCGGGATAACTCTGGGCCTAAGGTAGTAAGGTTACCCTATCGCTCAGACCGAGTTATCCTTATCCCCCGAATTATCTCGGTCTCGTGTGAACGCTTTACTTTTTTAATATGGAAATGAACTAACATCGAGATATCTCGGGGGATAAGGATAACCCTACCTTCCAAGATAACTCACGTCATGTGAGCAGGCCCAAACATGGAACTCCTATTAAAATTTTATTTATTTATAACATTTACTATTGTTTTGGATAATTTAAAATCTTAGTTTAAAGTGTTTGTTAAATTGTTTATGAAATTAAAGATTAGTTGGCATTTTTGTTGTTTTATTGTACAGAGGAGCATGGCAGGAGCACTCACACTGACCATTTCAAGAGAATCTAATGCGTAGTTTTCGCGCTTAACTCTCAAAGTTTGCCAAAGAAGCCCAAATTTCCCCAAAACAAACTATGCACGTTAACACGCCTTGTTGTGTTGGCGTTATAGGGCTTGTTGGCGTTATAAGCCTTATTGGCGTTATGGGCTTTTTTTGGCGTTTTAAGCCTTGTTCGCGTTATAGGGCTTGTTGACGTTTTAGTCCTTGTCCTCGTTATGGGGCTTGTGGCGTTATATGGCTTGTTGGCGTTATAGGCCTAGTTTCCGGTTTAACTCATTCCTGTCCGGGGGCTTCCCCAGAGGTGAATAAAATCGTCTGGCGTTAGCCAGAATAAAATACTAAAAGACCAATTCGGACAAGAAAGAGTTAAAGAGATAGTTTATAACTCATTCCTGTCCGGGGGCTTCCCCAGAGGTGAATAAAATCGTCTGGCGTTAGCCAGAATAAAATACTAAAAGACCAATTCGGACAAGAAAGAGTTAAGCCTTATTGGCGTTATGAGCCTTGTTGGCGTTATAAGGCTTGTTGGCGTTATGGGGCTTGTTAGCGTTATAGGCCTTGTTCGCGTTATGAGCCTTATTGGGGTTATGGGGCTTGTTGGCGTTTTGGGGCTTGCATTATCATCATTATTATTATTTAACAATTATTCGCCGAAGGCGAGGTGAATATCGGTGAATAATAACCGAGACGAAGTCGAGGTTATTATTCACCAATATTCACTGAGCCTGAAGCGAATAATTGTTTTAGTATAATACACATTTTCGTACTTTTAGTATCAACATTTGCTGTAAAATTGATCATTTCTTCGTCTGTCGCATTGACAACTTGGCTGGTGGCCATTTTGGATAAACGCTGTAGGTGATTATCGAGAATTAATCTGAAGTAGCTCGACCAATCAGCGCGCGCGATTTTCTATAATCACCTGTGTATTTATACTAATAGTATTTATTATAGCTGTACAGGACAACACGAGTAAATTATCCAAATTTGCACATTGATTAATTCTTATTGTACGAAACTGAAATTCTTATGGGGAAATTTTTACGGGGAGCACGGGTGGCGTGTACTGTTAGGGCGCTGCCTCTCATCAATAGTTAAGCCCGGTCGGACAGGGTTAGTACTTGGATGGGTGACCATTTGGGAATAACCACGCACTCCGCCAGCTTGGGACTCATGTGAGTAAGAGCTTAGTTGGTCTCTTCTGTGCTCCGAGGGTTTTTCGCCGGGTTCTCCGGTTTTCCTCCCTCCGTAAAATTAACACCTAGGTCTTGGTTGTCTACACATAGGAATTTGGAGTCAATTGGGACGAAAGTTCTGTTCCTCTCCTGTCAAATAATAAATTCAAAATTCGAGAATCTTGTTAAACCCAATGAAGCATATTTACCAATTTTCAGGACAAAATATCATTTGGAAGAATGTCTTCCAGAACAGGACCCTTATCACGCTACAGCTGTTATACGTCTACAGGACAACTCAAGTAAATGACCTAATTTGCACATATATTGATTAATTTTTATTGTACGAAACTGAAATTCGAGTATCTTGTTAAACTAATTGAATGAAGTATATTTACCAATTTTCAGGACAAAACATCATTTGGAAGAATGTCTTCCGGCATAGGGCCTCGTCACGCTACATCAGTTATACGTCCTGATACAAAGCAACATGAGTAAATGACCCAAATCTGTACATTAATGATTAATTTTTATTGTACGAAACTGAAATTCGAGTATGTTATTAAGCTCACTGAGTGAAGCATATTTGCCAATTTTTAGGACAAAATATCATTTGGAAGAATGTCTTCCAGCATAGGGCCCTTATCACGCTACATCTGTTATACGTCCTGATACAAATGACCCAAATTTGTATATTGATTAATTTTTATTGTACGAAACTGAAATTCGAATATGTTATTAAGCTCACTAAGTGAAGCATATTTGCCAATTTTCAGGACAAAATATCATTTGGAACAATGTCTTCCAGCATAGGGCCCTTATCACGCTACATCTGTTATACGTCCTGATACAAATGACCCAAATTTGTACATTGATTAATTTTTATTGTACGAAACTGAAATTCGAATATGTTATTAAGATCACTGAGTGAAGCATTTTTGCCAATTTTCAGGACAAAATATCATTTGGAAGAATGTCTGCCAGCATAGGGCCCTTATCACGCTACATCAGTTATACGTCCTGATACAGGGCAAGATGAGTGAATGATCCAAATTTGCATATTGATTAATTTTTATTGTACGAAACTGAAATTCGAGTACCTTGTTAAACTAATTGAATGAAGTATATTTACCAATTTTCAGGACAAAATATCATTTGGAAGAATGTCTTCCAGCATAGGGCCTCTACAGCAGGTATACGTCCTGATACAGGGCAAGATGAGTGAATGATCCAAATTTGCACATTGATTAATTTTTATTGTACGAAACTGAAATTCGAGTATCTTGTTAAACTAATTGAATGAAGTATATTTACCAATTTTCAGGACAAAATATCATTTGGAAGAATGTCTTCCAGCATAGGGCCCTTATCACGCTACATCAGTTATACGTCCTGATACAGGGCAAGATGAGTGAATCATCCAAATTTGCACATTGATTAATTTTTATTGTACGAAACTGAAATTCGAGTACCTTGTTAAACTAATTGAATGAAGTATTTTTACCAATTTTCAGGACAAAATATCATTTGGAAGAATGTCTTCCAGCATAGGGCCCTTATCACGCTACATCAGTTATACGTCCTGATACACGGCAAGATGAGTGAATGATCCAAATTTGCACATTGTTTAATTTTTATTGTACAAAACTGAAGTTCGAATATGTTATTAAGATCACTGAGTGAAGCATTTTTGCCAATTTTCAGGACAAAATATCATTTGGAAGAATGTCTGCCAGCATAGGGCCCTTATCACGCTACATCAGTTATACGTCCTGATACAGGGCAAGATGAGTGAATGATCCAAATTTGCACATTGATTAATTTTTATTGTACGAAACTGAAATTCGAGTATCTTGTTAAACTAATTGAATGAAGTATATTTACCAATTTTCAGGACAAAATATCATTTGGAAGAATGTCTTCCAGCATAGGGCCTCTACAGCAGGTATACGTCCTGATACAGGGCAAGATGAGTGAATGATCCAAATTTGCACATTGATTAATTTTTATTGTACGAAACTGAAATTCGAGTATCTTGTTAAACTAATTGAATGAAGTATATTTACCAATTTTCAGGACAAAATATCATTTGGAAGAATGTCTTCCAGCATAGGGCCCTTATCACGCTACATCAGTTATACGTCCTGATACAGGGCAAGATGAGTGAATCATCCAAATTTGCACATTGATTAATTTTTATTGTACGAAACTGAAATTCGAGTATCTTGTTAAACTAATTGAATGAAGTATATTTACCAATTTTCAGGACAAAATATCATTTGGAAGAATGTCTTCCAGCATAGGGCCTCTAAAGCAGGTATACGTCCTGATACAGGGCAAGATGAGTGAATGATCCAAATTTGCACATTGATTAATTTTTATTGTACGAAACTGAAATTCGAGTACCTTGTTAAACTAATTGAATGAAGTATATTTACCAATTTTCAGGACAAAGTATCATTAGGAAGAATGTCTTCCAGCATAGGGCCTCTACAGCAGGTATACGTCCTGATACAGGACAAGATGAGTGAATGATCCAAATTTGCACATTGATTAATTTTTATTGTACGAAACTGAAATTCGAGTACCTTGTTAAACTCCTTGACTGAAGTATATTTACCAATTTTCAGGACAAAGTATCATTAGGAAGAATGTCTTCCAGCATAGGGCCTCTACAGCAGGTATACGTCCTGATACAGGACAAGATGAGTGAATGATCCAAATTTGCACATTGATTAATTTTTATTGTACGAAACTGAAATTCGAGTACCTTGTTAAACTCCTTGACTGAAGTACATTTACCAATTTTCAGGACAAAATATCATTTGGAAGAATGTCTTCCAGCATAGGGCCTCTACAGCAGGTATACGTCCTGATACAGGGCAAGATGAGTGAATGATCAAAATTTACACATTGATTAATTTTTATTGTACGAAACTGAAATTCGAGTAGCTTATTAAACTCATTGAATGAAGTATATTTACCAATTTTCAGGACAAAGTATCATTTGGAAGAATGTCTTCCGCACAGGGTCTCGTCACGCTACATCACTTATACATCCTGATACAGGGGAAGATGAGTGAATGATCCAAATTTTGCACATTGATTAATTTTTATTGTACGAAACTGAAATTCGATTAGGTTATTAAGCTCACTGAGTGAAGCATATTTGCCAATTTTCAGGACAAAATATCATTTGGAAGAATGTCTTCCAGCATAGGGCCCTTATCACGCTACATCAGTTATACGTCCTGATACAGGGCAAGATGAGTGAATGATCCAAATTTGCACATTGATTAATTTTTATTGTACGAAACTGAAATTGCAGTATCTTGTTAAACTAATTGAATGAAGTATATTTACCAATTTTCAGGACAAAATATCATTTGGAAGAATGTCTTCCAGCATATGGCCTCTACAGCAGGTATACGTCCTGATAGAGGGCAAGATGAGTGAATGATCAAAATTTGCACATTGATTAATTTTTATTGTACGAAACTGAAATTCGATTATGTTATCAAACTCACTGAGTGAAGCATATTTGCCAATTTTCAGGACAAAATATCAGAAGAATGTCTTCCAGCATAGGGCCTCGTCACGCTACATCAGTTATACGTCCTGATACAGGGCAAGATGAGTGAATGATCCAAATTTGCACATTGATTAATTTTTATTGTACGAAACTGAAATTGCAGTATCTTGTTAAACTAATTGAATGAAGTATATTTACCAATTTTCAGGACAAAATATCATTTGGAAGAATGTCTTCCAGCATAGGGCCTCTACAGCAGGTATACGTCCTGATACAGGGCAAGATGAGTGAATGATCCAAATTTGCACATTGATTAATTTTTATTGTACGAAACTGAAATTCGATTATGTTATTAAACTCACTGAGTGAAGCATATTTGCCAATTTTCAGGACAAAATATCATTTGGAAGAATGTCTTCCAGCATAGGGCCTCGTCACGCTACATCAGTTATACGTCCTGATAGAAATGACCCAAATTTGTACATTGATTAATTTTTATTGTACGAAACTGAAAGTCGAGTATGTTATTAAGCTCACTGAGTGAAGCATATTTGCCAATTTTCAGGACAAAGTATCATTTGGAAGAATTTCTTCCAGCATAGGGCCCTTATCACGCTACATCAGTTATACGTCCTGATACTGGGCAAGATGAGTGAATGATCCAAATTTGCACATTGATTAATTTTTATTGTACAAAATTGAAATTCGAGTACCTTGTTAAACTCGTTGAATGAAGTATATTTACCAATTTTCAGGACAAAGTATCATTTGGAAGAATGTCTTCCAGCATAGGGTCTCGTCACGCTACATCACTTATACGTCCTGATACTGGGCAAGATGAGTGAATGATCGAAATTTGCACATTGATTAATTTTTGTTGTACGAAACTGAAATTCGAGTATCTTGTTAAACTCAGTGAGTGAAGTATATTTACCAATTTTCTGTGGCAAAATATCATTTGGAAGAATGTCTGCCAGCATAGGGCCCTTATCACGCTTACAAGGCAACGTGAGCAAATGACCAAATTTGCACATTGATTAATCTTTATTGTACGAAACTGAAATTAATAAGTGGTGTGCAACCAATCCCTTGAGATTCGAAGGACAAAGATATTTTCGCCATGTTTGATGATATTATAATTGCAGATGATGAATATCTTTTGTCAACGTCAACCAACATGGCGGCAATGACGTAAGATGCACACCAGCAATAAGCAATATAAGTTAATAACATGACTTGAGGGAAATTAGCGATTAAATATCTGCAACCGAGGGAAGGTTTGTGAAAGCTTTTACAAATCTTCCCGAAGCAAAGGGGAGATTTAATCGCTAATTTCCCAGAGAGTCATGGTATTAGTTTGTAATATGATCGCCGAGGAAAACCCAACAGGAACTTTACGTGGTTGATCAGAGAAGTTGCATCTAATTTTCCCGTGCATGTTGATGAGGGAAAATATATGCAAACGGGAAATTTAGAAGAAGACAAAGGATTTCTTTGTCTTCTAATTTTCCCCTCATCAACATGTACAGAAAAATTAGAAGACAAAGGAAAAAATTCCCTTTTGCATGAGCAATGAGGGAAATACGAGGTTTACATTCCGTCGATCGGAGAACAAAAGAATCAGAGGCGATTTATGTTATTAAGCTCACTGAATGAAGCATATTTACCAATTTTCAGGATTTTAGGACAAAACAACATGAGAATTTACACAATGATAATTTTTTATTGTACGGCACTGTATTTACTATATTATATTGGAGAATTATTTTTAGTAACCGAAAAAACTCTATATTAAGCCTCCCTCAAATATCTCCGCCTTTAAAGCCTTTTCTCAAATAAGCGCCCCTCTATCTTAAGCTCCACCTGCTATGTATACTCTAACCCTCACCCTAATAGATCATAAGTATTTTCCCACCAATTTATGTTTTTATATACACTTGTTTAGAAAACCTAGTAGATTCTTATATTTTACATTGTATAATACGATCTGTTACAACTTAAAAATACATATAATTATTACTGAGATTGTCATTCTGTTCTACGTAACATAACTGATTTGTGTTCATAATCCTGTTGTTGACTCGTGTAGCACAATCATGACTAATCTGAATACATGTATACACTAAATACAAAAAACGTTAATATTTGTCAGCATGTATTGCTTGCTGTTTCAAGTATTTAATATTTAAAAAAATAATCCCACACATTTAGATGGCTAAACCTTTCCAAGTTTTCTTTCTCTACTTTTCCAGCTCTCCCTACTTTTACAACATTACCGTTAACTTATCGTCACCATCACTGTCTTCATAATTAGTAACATCACCATCTTACCTTGAAATAAAAACAAACATCCAACATTACATGTAAAATCGTAGGTTTTTGACACCTACTAATAACGAAGCATCTACTATTCTACTGTATAATATTATTAAACCCATTCCTGCCTGAGCTGGCCCAAAACAGACTCTTTATTGTTTTACTCCGTCTAACGCCAGACAATTTTACTTTTTACTTGAGAAAGGGACAGCCCTCAGACATCCTACGCAGCAATGGGTTGAAGCATTCCAAGCTATAAAAGTAAACACCGATAAATAAACATTACTTCAATCTTTAGTTATAGTCTCAACAATATTCTGCATACCATTCCTTTATTTAACGAAAATTCTTGAAGACTGGACAAGAATGATCTCTCCGAAACACCTGGTGTCTTTTTTTGGTCCAAGTATTCAAACAGTTTTTGGTCAAAAACATGGGAAATGTTTGTTGGAGACCCCCATACCAATAACGGTTTTCATATTCCAGTGATTGAGAGGCAGGCTACATTTCATGCAAATCAATTTTGCAACTTCCAAGACATAACAAAACTTACAAAAGACCTTTGCAACTTCCAAGACATTAACTAAAGAGAGTATACAATTTTTATAAGTTTACAATTTGAGCAAATTTTTCCAAGAATTTTTGTTGAAATTCACCAGTAGTGCATATTTTGAATTGTACTATTTGTGTAGATTTCTACCAGCTAATTTTGTTATATACATACAAACCTCGTAATGCAATACTGCATTTGCCATCAGCGAATACTTCACAAGGGCGCAGGATAGATACACAGTAAGGTAAAATTTCTCTCTAAAACATAATTTGGTAAAATATTTATGGAAATTTATTTGAACAATTTAGGAATAGTTTGCTGTACATATTGTACAATAACCAAAAATGAAAACGTATCATTAATTACAAACAAACATAATGTTACTCTAGAAAAGAATACATGTATAAGGAAAAAAAAGTAAGACAATATTGCAAGAATCTTGTTAACATTTTTACCTAACTTTTTTACATAATTTTTTAAAATTTTTGATGTACATGTATATGATACTCTTTGACTTGTTGGATATATATATATAATTATATATATAATCATACATTAATGTACTGTAAATATTAGGGGGCATCCGGGTTTGAACCGGAGACCTCTCAAACAACACATGAGCGCTCTATCCACTGAGCTATACCCCCTTTCTTAACAACACATTGTACATGAATTGTGTATATATATGTATATATTATAGATAGATAGACGGACAGACGGACAGACGGACAGACGGACAGACGGACAGACGGACAGACGGACAGACGGACAGACGGACAGACGGACAGACGGACGGACGGACGGACGGACGGACGGACGGACGGACGGACGGACGGACGGACGGACGGACGGACGGACGGACGGACGGACGGACGGACGGACGGACGGACGGACGGACGGACGGACGGACGGACGGACGGACGGACGGACGGACGGACGGACGGACGGACGGACGGACGGACGGACGGACGGACGGACGGACGGACGGACGGACGGACGGACGGACGGACGGACGGACGGACGGACGGACGGACGGACGGACGGACGGACGGACGGACGGACGGACGGACGGACGGACGGACGGACGGACGGACGGACGGACGGACGGACGGACGGACGGACGGACGGACGGACGGACGGACGGACGGACGGACGGACGGACGGACGGACGGACGGACGGACGGACGGACGGACGGACGGACGGACGGACGGACGGACGGACGGACGGACGGACGGACGGACGGACGGACGGACGGACGGACGGACGGACGGACGGACGGACGGACGGACGGACGGACGGACGGACGGACGGACGGACGGACGGACGGACGGACGGACGGACGGACGGACGGACGGACGGACGGACGGACGGACGGACGGACGGACGGACGGACGGACGGACGGACGGACGGACGGACGGACGGACGGACGGACGGACGGACGGACGGACGGACGGACGGACGGACGGACGGACGGACGGACGGACGGACGGACGGACGGACGGACGGACGGACGGACGGACGGACGGACGGACGGACGGACGGACGGACGGACGGACGGACGGACGGACGGACGGACGGACGGACGGACGGACGGACGGACGGACGGACAGACGGACAGATAGACGGACAGATAGACGGATAGATAGACGGATAGATAGATAGATAGATAGATAGATAGATAGATAGATAGATAGATAGATAGATTGATTCATTGATTGATTGAAATCTTTATTTAAACACGGTAGTTTTATCAAATTGGATTAAAATATTCGAATTTTGTTCTTCCTAAAAGCCGTGTATTACCTAATAAATATCTATATTTACAATAATTAAATAGTTGTATATACATGTACAAGTTAAGGATAAATCATTAACTAGAGGTGGTACAGATAGCAGTTGACTCAAGTTTTCTTATGAACCGTTTTAACGATGGTTCCTCTTTTACTTCGTCAGATAGATAGATAGATAGATAGATAGATAGATAGATAGATAGATAGATAGATAGATAGATAGATAGATAGATAGATAGATAGATAGATAGATAGATAGGTAGGTAGGTACAGTGTAGGTAGGTAGGTAGGCAGGTAGGTAGGTAGGTAGGTAGGTCGGTTGGTCGGTCGGTCGGTTGGTAGGTAGGTAGGTACAGACAGATAGATTATAATAACATTTAATGATGATTTTATAATGATCAATGGATACCCAGAGTATTATTAAACAAATGGAGGTAGAATGACTCAACAAATTTGACTTGGCATATTTATTACTATTTAGTTTTGTACCACGAGATGTGGCACTCTTCAGATAAAACGGCCTAATGCCTGACAGCTAATTATACAATACTTTGTACAAACAAGACCTTTAATCCTATTTACCGTGCAAGTTAATCAATTATCACCTTATCGTTATGTTGACAGTCACATCACTTGGAAATACCCAACTTAAGCAGTAATTTTAAAATAGTTAGAGTTCATTAAGAGTTAATTAAAAGGAATTTTTTGGCATGTCTACATGAAGAAACTATTTCATTGCTTTGTTTAGGGTAGCCATAGTAGGTTTACATATGATAATTTAAGTATTTTCCCCACAAACAGAGATTGCATCTATTTGAAGTGTAATTATAAGGCTTAGCTCAACATTGTTATTTTTCAGGTCCCAAATTGTTTGCCCAGCTCTGTGGAGTTATGTTTCTTGTGAGAATTAAATGATCCCTTGTGGTTCGTAAATCTGGTCTTAAAAGAGTTCTCAGTAAGCCCAACATACATTTGCGGAGGTCTGTAATATCTTTAGTGGTAACCGTAGCTTGGTACACAACAGACTCTACAAGACATTTCCTGGACATTTGTTTATATATATATATATATATATATATATATATATATATATATATATATATATATACTGTATGGGCTCAAATTATAAATAAGTGATATACATATAGCAGCAATTGCCGGCTGTTAAAAACAATTTCAAAATGAATGAAAATGTGAGAAAAGCTGGTGAAACACCCCGGCTGTAAGAACATTGGAAATATTATATTATGTAATGATGTGTTGTGTCGTCTCTGTCTGCCCTACATACAACGAAGCCCATGGGATGACCAAATCATAGTGTTTTCTATTAAAAAATCTGGTGAATGAAAGACCTGGTGAACGAAATCAAAAAGTATTTTGGTTGCAAAAGGAAAGCACACCACTGGGAAGAATTTATGTGTTTAGTCATTGAGAAGCAGCCTTTCTTCAAACAAGCCCAAGGATTTTCAACTAAACAAAGCCTAAACGTTTTTCAAAATGCTGAATTGAATCTGCCGAAAACTCAAAAAGGCAGCCCTGGCCAGACAAAGGCAATGCAAATATAGTAAGGTTAGATATACTGCCGAAACAGAGAACGTAGAAGTCTAACGTTTCGAGCGAAGGCCCTTCGTCAGAGAGAAACGTAAAGAGTGTAAACAAAAAATTTCAAAACAAAACTGAGTTTTAATACACTGCATAGAGGCTGAAGTTTTCATCCCATTTCAGGCAGCACTTCACTTGAGATAGTAACTTTTAGCTGGTATATTATTTAACTTATGTTCACTGTAAACATTGCACATATTCAAACTTAATCTGAGTCCAGGGACCAAGTGATCCAAGGGCAGGTTGTATAAAAATAGATTGTTATAGCTCAATTCTAGTTAACCTTAGTTTAAAAAGATGCAAACAAGAGTTAAACTTTGGTTAAATTAAAAAGATGTAAACTTAGCATAAAAACTTGAGGGCCAGAAAATTAAAATGAATTCAAAATCCTTTCTACTGTAACATACTAACCGAATTAACTGTATGAATTTTCCTCAGAATCGTCCATACGTCCAACCATAATTACATGTATCTTCAATGTTCTCAATTTCTGTACTACATGAACCTTGACAGTAGAAAATCACTTTTACAATTATATAACAAATTACATAGATTTAATACTATTATATTTTTAAAATATTATTGCTGCTAATACAGTACAAATACATGTAGTAGTATAAACATTATTAGGTAAAAAGCATATTTTATTTTTATATTAAATTATTATTTAAAGCTTTTTATACCTTGAGGAGTACCATTCCCTTCTACAGCCTTTATGTACCACGGGACGTTTTGGTCTTTCTCAGGACGCTTAATGTTACTATACTGTGGAAGATCCGACTTATCTCTTTATTAAAAATAGGTACGCAATGCGTACATGCGGATACTGGTATCTATTTGGCCTACAGATAGTGATTGAACAATACTAAAACATACTGAAAATGCTTGATAACCTTGCGACATATCAGCATATGCTCTCACGTATCATCTATAATCGACAATAATTATTAATTTTTAAATGCCCTTAATAACGTAACAATAATGCTTAATTCTAGCCCTTACTTAAACTCCAACCCAATCCCTAACCCAAGCCCGGCCCCAACTAATCTTAACTCTAATTTTAAAATGACAATTTTATAGGTAAATTGGGAAAAACAGGAAACCCGATCGCTAATCGCATTGTTAAAAGAATGTGATAATATATCGCTTTCGTTCTAATCTTTACTACGTTAGACTCTGGTAACACATGAATTGATTTGTCTCAACAATGATCAACGCGCTTTTTGAATAAGTATTTTATACGCCTACATGTAACTCAAGCAGTACCAAGTACAGTTGATTTCTTTCTGCGTATATATTCAGACAATCAGACATGTAGCTAAGACATCTTGGCGAAGGGCCTAACATGTCAGGGAGCAGCTAATGGTCGTGGGTCGTGGGTAAAATGTCGTGGTCGTGGGTAAAAAGTCGTGGGTCTTGATTTTTTCCAAACGCACACGGCGTTTCCGCCGGGACTTATTTAAATGCAATTACTAATATTTCGAAAACTATAGCTTAAAACAACACAAAATTTAGCGAGAATGGTCGGAAACGCCGTGCGCGTTTACAATATATTGCTCTGCATGACGTTCAGGCATACGCTTTTCAATAATTTTCACGCACATTTGTTTGCATGGGCAGAATTAAGTACATAGTCAGAATACTTTTCTTCGTAAAGTTTCTGAAGTTCTAAGCGAAACGTTCCAAAATATCAGCTTTCGATTAAACAAGTTCCATAGTCACTTAGCTCACTCAGGCGGTTGGATCTACAATAGCATGGAAACGCAGGTCTCAAATTTAACTCACCCGTGACCCGTCGATATCTCCGTAAATGCGCATGCAGTAGCGATTGTGATTCACCTTTAAATTATTCAGTATAATCGTATTCTTTTAATATTGATGTTGATAATACTTCTGATTGTAATATTTAATGTTTTCGATTACTCTTGACAATGCAATCACCTTCGCCAAGTTTGTGCAAAATCCACTTCCCCGAATAGCTATTCAATTTATTCAACTTCAATAATACAACTTCTATTATTTATTCACAATTTTTGGGAAAAATCACGACCCACGACTTTTTACCCACGACCCACGACTTTTTACACGACCCACGACATTTTACCCACGACCCACGACATTTTACCCATGTACTCCCAACATGTCAACAGTACACTTGAAACATTAGTTAAAACATGAAACGCGGTCCCTATAATCGCATTAAAAAATATGATACTTATATCGCTTTAATTTCGCTCGAGTGTAATGTTAGAACTCAACACAATAAGCGTGTGATCATGCCACACGTATATTCGAATTAAAGCATTAGAGCCGGCGCAAAGAACCTGAAAATTTCTGCTTGTGAATTATAGTTAAACATCTCGGCCCAGCGCTTATCATGTTAACACTTCAAACATTAATTCAAAGGCTATTCAGATTTCAGAAATATTGATTCGAACTGTTTAACACTCTTGTCTGAGCAAAAACGTTATAAATTGACTACACCCTTCAACATGTACTCTTACGTCTCACCTATAGAAATAACAATCGTTAATTTCTAACGATTAAGCCCAATCTGGAAATCTCTAACCCCTTACTAAAATGTTTGAACACACGGTAAGGTTAGGTAAATCATAGTTGGTAAATCGGCAAAAACAGGAAACGCGGACGCTAATCGCATTGTTAAAGAATATGAAATTTTTATGTTTTATATGTCTATGTTTTATAGACTCTGGTAACATAGGCATTGATGCGTCTCAATAAATCAATGTTCAACGCCTTTTTTGAAAAAGTATTGAATATGTCTACATGTAACATAAACAGTGCCAAGCACGGTGGATTTCTGCGTGTAAACCTAAAGCTAAAACATCTTGGCCGAGCGCCTAACACGTAAACACTTCAAACATTTAATAGTTAAAAGGGCATTCAGATTTCAGAAAGATCATATCTTTAATCCGAAGCCAAACAAGCGCTGACACTGTTTCTTCGTCCTTGGAAAGCTTGTCGTTTAGGCGACAAAGTCGAAACGCGTTCCAGAATTATTAGAGTATAAACACCTTGTATGGTTTGATTACGTGATGCTGAGATGAACACGAGAAGGTATTGCATGTAAATATGCAGTCAACGCGCGCTTGTATTTATAGTATAATAAGTATATGCGCTTGTATATATAGTATAATGCATTAAAATTCTGAAACACATATTGTTTCGAAACGAGACAATCCGCAAAAATTCTCAAAACCGTTCAAATTTATACCGACAGATCAGTAGCCCACTGTCAGCTGTCGACTTGTCATATATTTATTGGCGTCTTGTGATAGCGCGCAAATGTTCATTACCTGAAACAAAACTCAGCTTTCTATTCTTCCATTCATTGTTCTGGTACACGTTCATAAACCCTTTGGACATACAAATAAGACTTCTGAAGTATGCTGATTCGGATCCGCTATTGGTCGTTTGCGTTGATCACGTGATTGACGAAAACATTCGTACACACACACAAACACACACACAAACACACAAACACACAAACACACAACCGCGCTCATGACATAGCGGATATGGTTTAGCAACCAGTATCCGCAAAAACGCACAACTATTTCTTCGGACTCTTTGTTCGGCTGACTTGGCGCTATAAACTCCTAATCTCATCATTAACTCTTCAAGCTAAGACTGGCTTTGCTTTTTTTTCTTTGGTGTTTCGAATACATTTTAAACAATCAAAGTTGAGAGAAAGGAGATGTAGACAACAACAACGGCGGACAATAATTATTATGATTTATGATCATTACATGATCATTACCTTGACTATGATCACATGTTGCCACGGGAATGACATTGAAGGCTCATCCCGGTACTTTCGAGATATTTGCATTGATTGTAGAATGTTATGAGAGGCGGTTTGTCAGGATAAATTTCTTTCTCTATTAAAGACATAAAACACTGGTAAGTACCCAACTATCTATTATTGTTTCTGTAAAATGTATCACGTTGATTTTGTGATTGGAGGGTTAACAAGTTTTAGCATTTTAATAATTTAGTATTTCAACATTTTGCTACCTTGACGGTTTACTTTTTATAAAATTCAAAATTGTCGTATTCAAGTTAGCTTTGCGAATTTAGTTTTTCTATGATTTCTAAATACTACTGAAATATTTCTTAGCATATAAATATGTTTTGAACATTTTTTTTTCTTTCTGTGTGACCTTGTTTTTCATGTGAGAATGGTGAGATTATATTTTTCAAAATTCTTGATTTTTCACATTTGAATTTTGGACAATATTACTACTGTACCTACACTTTTCAGTTGCTTTGACTTTCCGTAATTATTCTAACCCTTGTCACTGCCTAGATACAGTATGTTATATTGTTATCCTTACAGTCCCACCCCAGGACTGGGTGGTGATTTGATTTGCTAAAATTTGATTTTGCATAAAATGCTTTCAAATGCTATAAAATTCCCCATATTTCCCCCACTTTGTCCCGGGGTTTTGTGAAGATGCATGAGGGAAGACAACCGGATGTCTGAATTGCCCTAAAGCGGGTGTCTTCCCATATAAACATACAAATAATTAATAAATAAATACTTTAATTTTTATAACATGAGTAGAAGTGAAATATTTACAGATTCACTTCACACTCATAACACACTACTCATGTACATATTATGTAAAAACTAACAGCAAATTCTAAAGTTAGAAAATGGTTGCACCTACTCAGGCAATCCTGATTGAGTATTTTAGTGCTCTATATGGACCATAGTGCTTTAATTCATCAAGTGGTGAGGGCTTTGAAGCACAGGGAACATGCGGGGTAAAGAAAATTAGTATTCACAATGACTCTATATTGAATTCATTAGTGGCTCTATTGGGCTATTATTCAATCTAGTTAGAGTCAGTAATGAATTCAATAAAATCACAAATGAAATAAATGCAGTCACTGTGAATACTGACTTTTTTGCCAAGACATCAACATCGATTTATTATGTACAAAACATCTTCATGTACAACCAAAAAAACTCATACTCTATCATATGTCACACAAAAGCCCCCAAAACCAATAAGAAACAATTCTCTAAACTCAAATATACAAAAAATATCATATATATAATTTCTCCCTTTAATGCAGGGAATACTGTCACACAAACTCTCATTAAAAATAATACATGTACATAAATATTTTAATTGTACTTACAACATAACTCACCCAGTTCAGAGGTCCCCCTGCTTGTTAATACTCAATATCACTAAAACTGTAAAGTAAGACTTACTAGGTCACACCATGGTTTACAATCAAAATAAGCTAATACAATTTACTAGCTTCAATATATTAAACACCACCTTTTCTGAAACCATGAATGTTTAATCAACATGAGTACTTCAATTTGTTAACAAAACTAAAATGAATAGCTTTAAATCCCTTCATGGTTGCAACCATTAGCAGCTGTTGTTAGCTGGTCGGTCTCGAGCAACACATTCCATTCCCGCATCTGACCAATCAGAGCAAGCCTTCCAAAATATGCATATAACTCAAGCAGTGCCAGGCACAGTTGATTTCTGCATACAAACTTATAGCTATAAAGACATCTTGGCTGAGGATCTAACATGTCAACTGTACAGTTGAAACATTAGTTAAAAGGCTATTCAGATTTCAGAAATATCTTGATTCGAAGCCAAACAAGCACTCGTTCTGTCTTTTTATCCATGGAAAGCTTGTCGTTTGAGCAAGAAAGTTGAGGTGCGTGGTTTTATTTACGCCATGCTGAACTACTAAATTGAGAATGTTGTTACAACTTGTACCATAGTGCAGATGATACATGCATGTTGAGCATGCCTATTTTTTCGAGTTCTTTTACCTTTGATCGAGTTGGGTTGAGGTGTTTTCTGATGGTATTGGTGAATTTATGAGTAGTTTATCAGTAAATATTTATCAGTAAATATTATCAGTAAAAAAAATTATCAGTAGTTTATCAGTAAAAATAAATCTGTAGGTCCCAACAGTATACCAATTTTTTTTACTAAATGAACATATATCTATCCCACTCTCATTAATAATTAATAATTAATGAGTCTTTTTCTTCTGGAATTTTTCAATTCCAAGTAAATTGAAAATAGCAAAGGTAATTCCACTTTTTAAAAAAGGTTCAAGATCAGATGAAAACAATTATAGATCACTATCTCTTTTATCAGTACATGTATTTTAGTAAGATCCTTGAGTCCTGAGAAACTTATGTACAACTGTTTATATAAATTTCTTGAAGTTCACAATGTCCTTTATGGCTTTAGAAGTAACACTTCGACATCTCATGCTTTGATAAGCATGACTGAAAATTTAAAAAAATCATTAGATGAAGGGTTTTTTGGCTGCAGTTTATTTATTGACTTTAAGAAAGCCTTTGATACAGTAAACCACTCCATTCTTTTACAAAAGATGGAATTTTATGGTATGTCAGAGGCATTGCAAATAAATGGTTTCAATCATATTTATCTCAAAGATTTCAGTATGTCTCAGTAATTAAATGGTCATAATTCAGAGCTTTAATTACTACTGTAACTTGTGGTGTACCACAAGGATCTGTTCTTGGACCTTTATTATTTCTTTTACTGTATATATATATATATATATATATATATATATATATATATATATATATATATATATAGTTCAATCTACAGACACGTGTGTCGCTGTACTACAGCTCATCAGAGTAGCTTGGAACAATCTGAATGAATTTCACCAATTACTTATACACATGCGATCGTCGGTGACAACCGCATGTGGGACAGCATTGGTGAAGTACATTCAGATAGCGTGAAGTGCGCATGGGCCCAGAGTGCTCAAACTTCCACAAGGGTAGTGAGACACACACACCTACACACCTAAAAATCTCGCAGCTTGTCAACAGGATGTGGTCGCAACAGGCTTGTAGCAAGGCTGTTAACAAGTTGTAACAATGCTGTTCACTCAAAACGCTGCTACAACATTGTTACCATCAACCTGTTAACAACTTGTCGAATGCAGAGCGGTAACAGGTTGTTGGAACAACTTGTCATCAGTCTGTTGGAGTCATCAGCCTTGTTACAGTTGTCAACAACCTGTTACAGACAAGTTAACAGACTGGGACAACCAGTTCGAACACATGACGATGACAGCCTGTTGAACAGCCTTGTAACAACTTGCTTGTAGTTCTGTAACAGCTTGCGCGTTTTTACGTGTGTACCTAACAGCACTGATAAATTAAAATTTTATCTATTTGCTGATAACACCAATATATATTTTTTCCTCCAAGAATCTTGATGTAATCCAAAATACTGTCAATTAACTTATATATGTCTCTCAAACCAAACGAAGGCCAGACAAGAGATCGTAACTAAACGTAGACACTAAATTAGATGCCATTAATAAGAGCTATAGTTAGACTCAAAGTTTTGTCATTTCAATAAGACGCATAATTCGTACTGCTGTTAGTTGTTTACACGTGGTTTACCTGTTGGATTGCATCTCCGATTAGGATTTGTTTTGATTCGGCGCTCTTGTTCTCTGGCGTTTAATTTTCAAATGCAATACTGCATTTTATCGCAGTGTTTTGTTTGTACAGTAACACAAGAGTGAAGACCATCCAAATATTTTTGAGTTCTCAGACAGAGACAAATCATTGTCAATTAATTTCACGCCGAGCGTCAAAAGTAATATATTTCTCTTCGACACGTACAGTTTCCTAGCAAAGCCTATAAGATCCTTTTAATCTTTTATTCCCTATATTCTATGAGCAGACAGACATGCAGAAATACGTCAGAAACGTGGAGCGTGTATACAGCATACAGAAGTGTTTATATGCACAGTCTGTAAAGTGCGAAATAATATATATGTACTTGAAAGGCCTTTGTAATCAAAGCCGTTGCGAATAGAACACGCTGACAGATTTGTGGAGTGTCGTTTATAATTATTTTCGACAAATTCTTAGTCAGACATCGCTACAAATCGATTCAAACGACTTTTGGAAGCTTATAATATCATCGGCTGAGATCCAAACAATGAGAAACTTAATGAGAACAAGAGCGCCCAATCAAAACAAATCCTAATCGGAGATGCAATCCAACAGGTAAACAACTTGTAAACAACTAACAGCAGTCTTACTGAAATGACAAAACTTTGAGTCTAGCTAGCTCTTATTAGTAGCATCTAATTTAGTTATGATCTCTTGTCTGGCCTTCGTTTGGTTTTGTAAGAAACGCCGATCGACGAATACTTGTCTCGAAATACAACTCCACGGCCCTCTGAGTTTAATCAAATATTATCAAAAATATGACAATAACTACTTACTAAATCATCTTTGCTCTCACGAAAAAACATAAATTGAGTAATTTACTGCAAGCATTGCTCAAATATCGGGGGATTGCTACACTTGTTGAATTTCGTGGCCCGAAAAATGGCCGCGAGCGTACATGACCAAATAGGCTTGCTCCAAGTCTGCCTCTTGTTGTTTCGAGATGGGTTATGTTTTGATTTAAAGGTGTACCCTATTACCCCGCATATAAGCGCAGTGCTAAGCGGATTTTCTGCAATTTTGAAAAAATTTTGGTGTAAAAATTGACGTTTTATAGGCGCATGCGCCTATAAAATTTCGCTTATAGGCGCACCCGACTCTCGTACCCAGACCTACTACGCGCATGGGGTCTGGGTACGAGAATTGGCGCATCCTTTTTAATAGTTCAAAATATCAATGGTATTATGAATACCTCAGACGAATAAACCAAAAACAATAACTATTATCATTAACCATATAACTACAATTTATAATAGACAATGTTGATAATTTAAAACATAAAAAGTATTTGTATCATTAAAAAGGTATTCTGTTCATGTCTGTCTAACTCGCAAATTTTGACGGTTTAAAGGCGCATGCGCCTATATTCGGATATAAGCGCATGCGCCTTTATCTGCAGTGCGCTTATATGCGGGGTAATAGGGTACGTGTGAAAAGTGGCGACGCGGGCGAGCAAAATGGCCAAATATAAAAGGCCGTAAACCCGTCTCGAAACAACAAGAGGCAGACTTGGAGCAAGTCTAATGACCAAAGTGATGGCGTGCACTCTCATTCACTGATCTCATTGCGTTGTGAGCGCGCAAAGCATTAGGTCCAAGGTTCTATCTTCGCATTTCAGGAAACGTGGCAACTTTCTTAATTTATTTCAAATAAATACGCGCTTCCCCTATTAAATCATATACAAAGTTTGTAGATGCGATAAGTTACAACTCACAAGGTCAGCGCAGCGGGTGTTGCACAATCGGATGTCGCCTATTTCTGGCAATGTTTATGTTGAATTTATTAATTAAACTTTACTAATTGGTGAGTAGAAGAAATAATTATCATGTTTTTCCCTTCTAGACTGCCGGAATATAGACAAAAATACTGTTATATCTGGTATTTTTGGAGAAAGGACACTAGAACAACAAAGATCATATAAAATGAACTGCAGAAAGATTTTTCAAATATGAGGTATGATCCTTAAGGTGGCTCCCTACGGTAATTTCAATAGGGGACTGGTGACTAGAAATAGTATCGTGAGACCTTACGATACGTTGTAAGGCCTTACGATACATTGTGAAACCGTACGGTACGGTACGTTGGCAGACCTTACGATACGTTGTGAGACCTTACCATACGTTGTGAGACTTTATGTTTGGTTGTGAGACGTTACGATATACGTTGCATGTAGTTTATTATGCACTAATATATCACGCATCGCTTATTCTACTTTTTGATACTTTATTTTTTAGCAATGCTTTATAGACAATATTATTCAGTTATACACTGATATATCTGGTTTGAAATCAAAAATGAGAAATGGAACAATGTAAGTACTTGTAGAGTCAGACTTTATTAAATACAGTATAAATAAAATGCAACTACCTGTGCAATTGTAGCCTGCGTATGAGGGGACTGGGGAGAGGGCTTAGAGGTAACGCCTGCAGTGGAGCTCTTAGCCTGTGTACAGCCGCTCTCCTGTGAGAAAATAAAATAGGAGAGAGAGCGGCTGTGAGTTCGACGCGATAATTAAGACTTGTACAATACAATTAGACTGTGAAGGGCCAATCAGATCTGTTTCCACGAATCCGTGGAAAATCCAGGTGACCTGGAGCACGATTATCGCACGATCGGAAATCGCATAGAAAATCGGGGCAGTTCACAGTTCACGTGCGTGCTGGCTCAAGTGAGTTCTGAGGACATTTGAAACTGATGAATTTGATCGGGGTAATGGGTTCGTACATCGCGAAAATTCCACGAGTTGTCAACAAACCGTATTCTATGGCAAGCCCAACCTTCGTGCTATGCGCGCTCGTGGAAGAATTATGGTCGAGCGACGATTTTGAACGGAGATGTTTGACTTTGAGCTCGGGGTGTCGTCGCTCCTGTCGACCGTGTATTGATGACGTTTACACGCAAGACATTCGTTCTACGCATGCGTAGCTAATATGGGTCAGCCCGTATTTTGCGAGCCTCGACAGCCGCCATTTCCGATCGTGCCTCGAACTCACAGACACTCTCTCCCCTATCTCCCCTATTTATTTTCTCACGGGAGAGCGGCTGTACACCGGCTCTGGAGCTCTTTGGTTTTGAAAAACCCGTTCGCTGACGAACGGGATTTTAATTATTGATTACGCCGAATGTGATTCGCTTAGCGCCCATAATCTGTCAATCAAGAAGGTTTAGTAAGTAATAATTTCAATTCTAATTTTCAAACAAAGCTGAAACGATTATCAAAGGAAATATGTAAACAGCATCTTGCTTTTGCGATTTGATCAAATGAAAATGCTGAATGTCAGCCTCCTCGACTTCCATACCATTCAACTAAATTTTATATTTAAAACGTCCATGCAAGAGTTTGGAATATATCTCAACAATAGAAAGTTCCTGAATTTGATTTTGAAAGCGAACACTGTGAGACGCTTTGCTTTCACGTGATAGGTCCGGTAAGCGGAACTCGTTCAATAAAAACTAAAGGTCCGGCAATCGGTTCCAGTACCAGCGCAGCTAATTCACTCAGCTCAGCTGTGCCAACCAGTGTATACTCAAATACTGTCATTGAATGTGTGATGGCTTCGATCAACAAAGCTTCTTTTACGTTATGAGAATGTTTAACCAAAGGTAAAACCTTATGTGTCTATAAAGCATTTACATGAGCCGGCTATCCCGGTTAACTGAGTCATCTCGTGCATGTCACGAAAGTTTCTTATCGATCGATGGTCAAAACAACAGTACGATTTTACTGTTTACATGGGTTACATGGGAAGCGTAATGGTTTGCCTTAATTTGTCTGATTCCGTCTATATATAGAAGAAAGGCTTTACCAAGAGGTTTCTAAACTGATGAGATAGAGTAAATGTCGAATGTAAAAGGTAGACTACTGCGTTGGCAGTGTTTTTGATATAACAATAGCAAAGCAACAATCTTTGTGAACTGCTAAGATTTTGGGCGGCTGATACTGATACTGCTAGTGGTCAGTGATAGTCTATCACGGATAGAACAGAAATTCGCTACGTCCTACTCAGCGGTCTCGCTACTTTCAGGCCGAGCTGATACCTGAATCGATTGCCGGACCTTTAGTTTTTCTTGAACGAGTTCCGGATGCCGAACCTATAGCCACTTCGTATTTATATACCTTTCACAAGTCACAACTGTTTATTTCGGTAAACACTCGCTGTCAGTACTGTTTTTTCTTGAATATTCGTTGCCATTGATAGAAACAGGATTACTCTACCATTCACACCTAATTTCATACATTTCCAGTCCACAGTTTTAGAAATATTTGTCAGCAGCCACCGTCGGACTGCAGATATATTCCGTTAATATTAATTTAGCCCTTCTACAGATTTGCGACCAACTGTCATTCTTTTAACTCCCTTTAATTGTACTATAATTGTTTTTTATATAAAGAGAATTATTGAAATAATAATTTACGCGAAATTTTACTGAATTAAATGCCATGGATTTTGAAATATTACAATTAATACAAACAGTTAATTTAGTAACTTCAGACATTGGCCGCTCGAGATCATATTTCATTTTGGGGGTGTTTGACAAAACCAATTAAGAGCTCCACTGCAGTCTCCAAGCTTTGTTAACTATTTTTATTGTTTATTGCTCTCTGCGTCCTTTGAGCGTTTTCCATCCCAGTTTGTCTAAAATTACATAGAACAAGTGCAGCTACTGTCATCACTAGTGGCCTCTAAGGCTATACATCAGCCGCGGCCAAAGAGTTCTTCTTTACCTGCCCGGTATGGTTCGTTCGCTCGGAGTAACACCAATAACCTTATTCTCTACCCGGATACGTAGTCCCACGTAACTTATTTTGAATGATGTAAAAAACTTCTTTTTACAGTATCTTTCTACATGGAATAAATACATCGATCGATGTTTGTACATAGTCTATAGCATTTTTTACCGTTTATCTTTAGTAGCTTAAATTATTTCGCAAGAACAAGAACACATGGTCTTACGAAAAACACACTTTTTATTTGTAATATTTATAACACAAGCAAATCCGGTAAAACACGTGCTGGAAGTTTTTCGAACGCTTTAAAAACGACCCGTTTTATCAGTTCATTGTCATTGGCTTAGTTATTTTGAAAATCAACGTTGTCCAAGTCGTAAAAAATCAGGGAGAAACTTTGAACAAAATTTTATCATATGTCAAATTGCCAACATGGTACTGATTTATAAATAAAATAAAAGTAAGTAAATACGTTATTAAATAAATAAATAAAAAATAGACCTGTATGAAATTATTCCACGGTGAAGTGGTGATGTACTGATTTATGACATGTGAATTAGCGACATTCATGTGTAGAATGGACATTTAAAGTGGGCACGAAGCTCCAAAAACCTTAAAATATTATAATTTAATAATTTAATTTATAATAGAACATTACACCAATATCGTCACGGAGCAAGAGTATTTTGATGGTACGAAAGTCAAAGTAAACTAAATAGAAACCATCGCACTTAGTCAGAATATAACAGGTAGCTAAAGATTATTTTTTAAAACTAAGCGTATAGGGTGTGCATGATGGACTATTTCATATTGTTATTATTCTGCTTCTTAAACGTGCTGTACCATAGTCAGTGGGTTAAGGTTTTTCTTTAAAAACACCACACTTTCTACTTTTGTTGGCGAAAAGTGAAGCCATAATGGCAGACTGCACGCTAATTTCAGTCTACTTTGCGGCTTATACTTCGATTTTTGTTTGCAGAAAAATTGAGGTTGTCCTAAATGGACATCCAGAAACTACCGTGCAATCTTTTCGCTTCACTTTTAATTGGTCTTTTATTATAGTTATCGTTAACAAAAGAATGCCTTCGGAGCCAATCAAAACGTAGAATTAAACGATTGACTGACGACAAACCGCCGAAACCAAAATTGTAAACCAAGTACTTCATGTAAGTCAATGCTATGGCAGTATGGAGCGAAATCAGTTCAAGGAGCGAGAATATTTATTTCAAGAATAGACGTTTTTACAAGCTTGGTAAGTATTTTAAGTCTGAATCGTAGTCAATTTTTAAATGTGATGTACTATAGACGTTGTTGGAATGATGGTGAGTTCTTGAAAGCCTCTTAATAGTCTTTGGATACAAATGGCCTCGTCTGAATATGAAATTGTGGCCAACACGTTTACACAATTACATGTATCAGCAGTCTGATCGAGCTTTGTAAACTGACAAAGCTGTGCATTGCTGAACAGAAATGAAATTTTCTTCTAAGAAAACAAAACTAGCTTCATGATCAAACAACAATGTGCAAAACCTGTGGTAGTCCACGAGCGAAATTATGATGCTATTAAATAACATATTGTACAATGGTCAAATGTCAGTGACAGGCTATGTAGAGAGTGTGAAACCGAAACGGCAAGTCTTTATATTTATAATGGGGTAATTAAATTGTATGCTGCAGTTGCCAATGTCAATTTATGACATGAATGCCAGATATTTATTCTACCTTTTACTGCATGCATGCATATACAGTATATGTCTACTCTTGAAGAACAATTAATGCATAGTTGCCAAGTTGCTTTCATAATTTTGATGACAATTGCTGGAGATCTTCCTTCACAACTTCATTATTTCTAAACTTTACAGCAGTCATACTTCAGATATACTTGTTATCTCAAACGATTTTCCTTTACCTACCAACTGGATTGCATTATTATTTGACAAATTGTTGCAACAAAGTTATTTAAACACTTTAGTCAAATTTTGTGAGTTATTGGTGTACTGTATTAAAATTTGATTGGCCTACTAAACAATAACCATACTTTATAACCATAGGTTTTAAATAGTACCATAGCTTTAATAGTCAAGCTATTATCACACTGCCTCCCACCACGGGGACCTAAGTGAAGCGCAATTTGATTGAGTTAATATTTGAATGGGTGACCATGCACATATCTGCATGGGCTTGGGACTCATGCTTCTCTGCCAGATATGAGTAGAGTTGTTTAATAGTGCTCAACCTCCTATGCTTTGCTGGCTTTACTCTGAGTTCCTTTCTTAAGGTAAAAACACAGCATGGCTAGCATCGACAATCTTGACAAAAATCTTGTTCAGCTCTGCATGAATACAAGGTCACTACAAGTACATACAGTAATTACAACATTTTTTTACCATAGTAGCTATAGGCATGATTGAAGGTAGTAGATACATGCATGTCTAGACATGCCTATTTTTATTGTTTCAACTTATTTATTTATATCACTTATATTATTTTAACAAAATACAAAAAAAAATCTGATTGAATATACAATATATAAATAGGGCTCCCACTTCACAGGATAGCCTGCACGCAGACTAATTAAACAGGCAAAATTAAATGGTTGTTGAGCTGGAGAAAGGTCGTCCTATGTTTGTCTTAACGTTCTTGCTAAAATGAGGGTTGAACATATTGTATTCCATAGGCTTATTATGTCTCATTGGGTGTATTGCTGCTGATATACTTGAGGTCAGGTTGGAGTTTGTTGCGTCTTATAAGATATCTTGCTCGTAAAACGGTGCGGCGGATGGAAAGGATGGAAAGGAGGAGGGCTGGGAGCTTCTTTTGTTGATGGTGGATCAAATTTTCTTTATTATCATTGATGGTCGGTGGTTGGAATCGATGTTGATGTAGAGAAAATCGTTTCGCTTTCTGTATATTGGGAAGAATTTTCCATCAAACCAATTGCTCAGACATAAATAATACCATAACAAAATTCAATAAGTATCAGACAGCTGAGCCAAAATCATGCAAAGTTAAGTTGAAAGATGCAAACAAGTGTCCAGCCAACCGGGCTGAAATCACCCATGTACGAGCCAGCCCGGTTAATGGGGATACCGCGATCCTTAAATCTATGCAATCAGCTCCCTTAACCACCTTAACCATGCATGCTTCATAAAACTTGTGGGGACCAGTTACAAAGGTTAATACTTGTGGGGACCAGTTACAAAGGTTAATACTTGTGGGGACCAGTTACAAAGGTTAATACTTGTGGGGACCAGTTACAAAGGTTACAAAAGGTTAATACTTGTGGGGACCAGTTACAAAGGTTACAAAGGTTAATACTTGTGGGGACCAGTTACAAAGGTTAATACTTGCGGGGACCACGTGTGTTAAATTTGTGAAGTGTGTAAGTGTGTGAAGAAATGCTGTGTGTTTTTTTGTAATTTGTTAGCTGTTGTTTATAAAAGTATATTCCCATCTTGGCTGGGTACTTATAAGCAGTCCGCACATTGAAATATTTCTTTTGCGATTCTTTTGATTTTTCGCCCACTTGTGGGGACCATATCACACACACACGAAAACCGACTAGTGGGTACCCGTAAGAAATTATTTTTTTTATAGTTTTTTCTCTGTTTCCTTTAAATTTAAGACAAAAAAATTGTGGGGACCGGAAAATGTCCCCACAAGTTAAAAGGTCCCCACAAGTATGGTGTGCAATCATAAGTGTGTCCCCATAAGTGACCATGGACAAACACACACACACACACACACGCACATACACACACACACACACACACACACACACACACACACATATATATATATATATATATATATACACACATTTTAATTATACTATTTGTCTACTGGCCCAACTTTAAAAGCCATTCCCGATGTATAGATAACACGTTATAACAATAGTATTGTTGACGGTATAGCTAATCTAAGTATGGAATAAGAATACTGGGGTACAGCGAAGATAGGGAGAGCGCTGTATAGCGAGATGCGTATTCGGTATAAGAGTAGCAAAGGTGGTGATGCTACGGCAAGAATAGGCGGTCAGTAGTGAGGTGCATATGGTATAAGGTAGCGAAGGTGGCAAGGGTAGCGAAAGCGAAGGTAGCGAGGGTAGCGAAAGCGAAGGTAGCAAAGGTAGCGAGGGTAGCGAAGGTAGCGAAGGTAGCGAAGGTGACGAAGGTACGGTAGCAAGGGTAGCGAAGGTAGCGAAGATAGCGAGGGTAACGAAGGTAGCGAGGGTAGCGAAAGCAAAGGTAGCAAATGTAGCGAGGGTAGCGAAGGTGGCGAAGGTACGGTAGCTAGGGTAGCGAAGGTAGCAAAGGTAGCAAAGGTAGCAAAGGTAGCGTGGGTAGCGAAGGTAGCGAGGGTAGCGAAGGTAGCAAGGGTAGCGAAGGCGGCGAGGGTACGGTAGCAAAGATAGCGAAGGTAGCGAGGGTAGCGAAAGTAGTAATTATGGGCTTATTTAAAGAATATGTAACTGCTTTCACTTTTTTTTTGAGGGAAACAAGAATTATAAATGTTCGTAAATTTGTCTAGAAAATTTTCATATGCGATTTTGGGATCATTATATCTCTTAGATGTTCAGGAATTTTTTTCAACGAGTATATATATATATATATATATATATATTTATATATATATATATTTATATATATATATATATATATATATATATATATATATATGTATATATATATATTTGTGAAATTCATTACTAATTCATGAGTTCTGCAGACAATCCAATTTCAGAAATTACGTCACATGTATACCCCTGTAAACCCCATACAAACTAAAACCAATGATGCTAATTAGTTACAACCACTAGTGGATGTATACTCTTCTGATACAACCACTAGTGCTTGTAACTAATTAGCATCTCAATATCCCAAAGGGATTTTTACTATTTATTCATTTCACAATTGTTTATTTCGGCTCGTGATTGTATATTCAATACAACACGGCCGCTCGTGTTGTAAACATTATATATATATATATATATATATATATATATATATATATATAATATTATATTATGTTATGTTATGTTATGTTATGTTATGTTATGTTATGTTATGTTATGTTATGTTATGTTATGTTATGTTATGTTATGTTATGTTATGTTATGTTATGTTATGTTATGTTATGTTATGTTATGTTATGTTATGTTATGTTATGTTATGTTATGTTATGTTATGTTATGTTATGTTATGTTATGTTATGTTATGTTATGTTATGTTATGTTATGTTATGTTATGTTATGTTATGTTATGTTATGTTATGTTATGTTATGTTATGTTATGTTATGTTATGTTATGTTATGTTATGTTATGTTATGTTATGTTATGTTATGTTATGTTATGTTATGTTATGTTATGTTATGTTATGTTATGTTATGTTATGTTATGTTATGTTATGTTATGTTATGTTATGTTATGTTATGTTATGTTATGTTATGTTATATTATATAAACAAGGTAATCAACAAAGATCAGTATTTAAATTAAGGAGGCTTGATATATTAAATACGTTTTGCGGTTTAGATTTGTGCCTCATTTTAGTTCCTTGCATGCATAGCTCTAGTTTTAGTGCTAATAACTGAAAAGTTTTACTCTTGCAGCATTTGTACATCTGGGGAAATTACATCATGAAAACTGTGGACTGTCTATAATACTTTTCAATACTCAAGAGTACCACTGAGGCTGTGCAAAGAACTAGAACGAAACACGAATCTATGCCGTGAAGCGTTTTAGAGGGAAAAATCTGACTGCCTATAGCTTTTTCTTATCAAGCCACGTCCGGGAACAACCCCAATTGTTTAATCTGAACATGTTACTAGATTATAGTAACGAAACGTTAGTAAATATATTTTTGATACTTTCTTTTCGATATTATTTTGTGGATTTTGTCTGCCATTGCTGACAACTCGAGCCAGCTAAAATGATGCGACGTTTTGCAACTCGATAATGAGGCCGTCGAAACATGCTGTTTCAATAATGAATGAAGTGAACTATGTTCCTTTTTGCGGATACTGGTTGTTAAACCATTAGCCGCTATGTCATGACCCCGGTTGCGTGTGTGTGTGTGTGTGTGTGTGTGTGTGTGTGTGTGTGTGTGTGTGTATGTATGTATGTATGTATGTATGTATGTATGTATGTATGTATGTATGTATGCGTGTGTATGTATTGTATGTATGCATGTACATAAGGGTTATTGATCCGACCGAGGTCAATTAGTTCTTTATAAACTGAGGACGTAGAGCTAAGAGATTTTAATAGAAACAATAGACCTTTTGAAAAATGGCCGCCGAATTAGAATTCTTTTATGTGCATATAAATGAGCCCTTATGACCTCGTTTTAAAGTAAAAATTATTTTGAATTTCCCACATGAAAACAAGTTCATAAGGGCTAATTTATATGTATATAAAAGAATCTTAATTCGGTGACCATTCTTGAGTAAGGTCTATAAGTTATTGAAATTCAGATCAAAACAGTACCGTATACAGGTTATAGCACCGTTTTGAGAATATGCGTGATATACATCCCGTAGTAGTTCAAAGAAAACCAACTTTGTCGGATAATAAATCCAGTGGCGTGGTGGTAAGTTTTAGGCTGGGATAGCCAGATTAGCTTTGGTGCCCCCCCCCCCCCCAAAAAAAAAAAAAAATGAAAAAAAGAAAGAAAGTCATTACTGTTTTGTTTTAAAATAACTCAAGTAGCAATATATAATATTACAACAAACAATGTCACGCCAATGCGAGCAGCAAAGTAGCAAAGTAGGGGGAAAATTTTGAAATCTAGAGTTTCTGATATGCCATTTCCTGCATTATGGAGTGGGATTTTACAGCATTCTGAAATTATAAAACTTCATAGAAAACACAAAAGATTACAGATTTGAGATCTTTATATCCCCCATTGAAGACCTAGCTATAGATAGTTTTCATCTGACGTCACGGCGGCCATATTGGTGTACCAAAACAATGAAATGGCGGCCATATTGGTGTACGGTATGGGAATTAGCTCTTTCTTATTCAAATATTTCGTATTGTTTCACCACCCCAATGGGGCCACTGATCACTTGAGTGAAAACGATCTATACAAAGAAATATGTTTATTTTATTAAGTTTTGGCACCCTTGCTAATTTTGGCGCCCCTTCTGCAACCCCAGCTGGGGGGGGGGGGGCTTGGCCTCCCCAGCCCCCCTGCCACCACGCCACTGAATAAATTATATATATATATATATATATATATATATATATATATATACCAAAAATAGCGTGTAGCATAAAGATCACTAGATTGGCGTAAGGTATAAGAGCGCTCAATACCATTATAGGCAGAGCGAAGTATAATTTAACTTTTAATGCTGAGTCGCTACTCAGAGTTTCACGCTTACGCGATCTTCAGGCAACTAACAGATTATAAGGTCTACTATATATTATATTACATTGGTTAATTACGTCATTAGTTTAGTTGGTGTTTCGTTACATGTCTGCACTTCGCAAAGAATTCAGTTCGTTTATTTAAAAAGTGTTTATTTCTTGCTTTCATCAACAAGAGTTTTTCTTCTAAGCACAAATTGCATCGTTTTTGACCGACTTTGTACGCCGCAATATGCTTGACAATGGACCACTTGATCTCGTATTTACGATTTCTCTCCTTAAGCTTCCAAATGTGCTTGGATAGCTCAGTGTCATAGGCATACATTATTTAGCGTGTCGAAAAGATTTCACGTGATTGCGGTATCTTTCCTTGAAGTTATTAGCCGTTATTCCGAGGTATTTCTTTATCTCTCCGTTATCGCTCGTCGTAACTTCAGCCTGGCAGATCACGCTCTTTGCTAAACAATTTCCAGGGATTGGGCACTCGGTTGGTCGTTGGCAGTTGCATGTGCGTGATTCGTTGTTCACAATACGCACAAACATGAACAACGAATCACGCACATCCAACTGCCAACGACCAACCGAGTGCCCAATCCCTGGAAATTGTTTAGCAAAGAGCGTGGTCTACCAGGCTGAAGTTACGACGAGCGACAACAGAGAGATAAAGAAATACCTCGGAATAACGGCTAATAACTTCAAGGAAAGATACCGCAATCACGTGAAATCTTTTCGACACGCTAAATATGTCTATGACACTGAGCTATCCAAGCACATTTGGAAGCTTAAGGAGAGAAATCGTGAATACGAGATCAAGTGGTCCATTGTCAAGCATATTGCCGCGTACAAAGTCGGTCAAAAACGATGCAATTTGTGCTTAGAAGAAAAACTCTTGTTGATGAAAGCAAGAAATAAATATTTTTTAAATAAACGAACTGAATTATTTGCGAAGTGCAGACATGTAACGAAACACCAACTAAACTAATGACGTAATTAACCAATGTAATATAATATATAGTAGACCTTGTAATCTGTTAGTTGCCTGAAGATCGCGTAAGCGTGAAACTCTGAGTAGCGACTCAGCATTAAAAGTTAAATTATATATATATATATATATATATATATATATATATATATATATATATATATATATATATATATATATATATATATATATATATATATATGTATAAATTGCTACTGCGTACACTATATGATATAGTAAATATATAATTCTGTAAATGCAAAAATGGTTACAGGCTATATATACGTATAGAAATAGTGAATTTATTTAAGTATACAAATGGATATTGCATGGCAAATGATTAGGTACTTGATGAATATTAATGTCAGTATACGCGTGGCTACTAGTTCCATGAATACTGGTACATCAATTTATTTTAGGCTTTGTTTTCCAACAGTCTGATATGATTATTGTTCCTGGCTTGATCCACTGTTTGATTAGTGGTAACAAAGTTTTTTCACTTCTATCTTCCACGGCAAAGATGAAGGAATTTCTTGACTCCTCTTCTATCCCACCGTGTAGAGACACGGTGACCCCGGTGATATTTTCTTTTACCAATTTTGGATTCGTCTATTTGAACTCGTTTATTTCCCCTCCTATTTGCATGTTGTTTTTTATGATGGTAACTTCACACACTTCTCGGCAGAAGTTGCTCCAATCAACTTCAGTTGTTGAAGACATTCTTAATTCTTTTGCGATTTGACATTCGTTCATATCAGAGCACCACCAATACGTTAACTTCATTATCTCATTAAGCGTTAAACTAGAAATACATGATCGCAACAACCCCTCGCCCACTTTTAATATATACATTTAAACATTTTTGTAAACCACCCCCACCACCACCATCACACACACTTTCTGGTTTTGGTTGTTTGGTTTTTTATTTAAGTCTATTATAGTTTTTATATTTAGTCTATGCAATAATAAAATTAACAGCCTGAAAAATTTTGAATAGAAAGAGAGAAACAAACCAGTATAACATCAAAGAAAATTAATTGGCAAAGTTCACCTGGCTGTAGTCATATACTGTAGTATTAAGTATTGACATACCGAAAGAGCATACAAAGTCAATATTAAAAAAGAAACTATAGCCCTAAACTAAGACTACAGTCCTAAGTCTAAGACTATAGTCCTAAGACTAAATTTATAAGACTATAGTCCTAAGACTAAATTTATAAGACTATATATAGTCCCGACTAAATTTATGACTATTGTCCTAAGGCTATAGTCCTAAGACTAAGACTATATATAGTCCTAAGACTAAGATTATAGTCCTAAGACTATAGTCCTAAGACTAAGATTATAGTCCTAAGACTATATATAGTCCTAAGACTAAGATTATAGTCCTAAAGCTATAGTCCTAATACTAAGATTATAGTCTTAAGACTAAGATTAATAGATTATAGTCTCAAGACTATAGTCCTAAGACTAAGACTACAGTCCTATAACAACGAGATGAACCAAATAACAAATTTTCATTCAAAATAGATAATAGTGGCCAAGAAAAGACACAGTGCCACGTCCTAGCGTCCAAAGACAACTGTAGACAAGAATATTATTTATATTGCATGATTTTCTTTTTCAAGACTCAGCTAAACTGGTAAATATGAATCGCCTACCGTTAAACTTTCTTCTGCTTTTGTCACCACAAACACTGCCAATTCAGTCTATACTCTTTTCAGAATTCAGATTGTTTTTCTCGTTCGGTTTCTTTCGGTTTCTCCGTGACCAGGCATCATTCAGTTCTCTTCAAGATCTAAAAAGCCGTTTGTTTTCAAACTGATTTCTTCATCGTTCTCCCTCGAGTTAAGTAGAATACACCAGAGCAGATTTCTTTACAGGCTTCGGCCAGTTTCAGGACAGTGTCGTTTTCAGTCTACCAGTAACTCTGCTATTCGAATTCCGAACTGGTCAAATGGCGTTGTGATTTGGCCAATTTTAAGTCACGATTATAACTTGCTTTGTTTTCAGTGTAGCACTGGGAAGCTTTATCTGTTTAATTGGCTTCTAGACCACTTTTTTCTGTTTGAATTCCAATCGTTCGCTTTCGCTTTACGGTATACATTGCAGAATCACAAGATAAAAGTTGTCAAAGTGCTGTGATTATCTGCACAGAAGGGCACAATCGTACGCTTAACAGGCTTGCAATTAACAAATTACCCAGGATTGGATTGGCTATTGCGCTATATCTGGCGATGGGCGTGATGGCACGGTATAGCACAAGCATCAATTGATTTAATTCCTTTTAAATACACCTTTTTACAAGAGGGAAATGAGTAAAAGTATTGTGACGTTGTTAACTAATGGTTAAAAATCACAGCTTAGATTTATTCAAGAATGCACTTTCAATGAGTGTAGTTAGCTCCTGTTTATTGATCGAGTTGAAATGTCATTGTCAAAGCTTCAAAAAATTTCGAAACAGCATGAGAGTACCTGGACAGAATTACATCAAAGGCTGATTTCGATGCCTTTTGATTATTGCGAGTTATTTAGTTCGGATGTGTACGAGTTCATAAAGAATATGGCCAGATCTGTGAGCTCTTGTGAAGGACACTTTATACCTTGCTTGGTGAATACCACCGCCTTCGTTGTGGGCAACAACAGCCTTATAAGAAACAGTGATCAAACAATGCCGACAAACTTATTTTCGGTAGTGGTTGGACCGCCAACAACTGGGAAGTCCTTAGCACTGAGCAAAGGGTGCATGGAGCCCTTGATAACGTTGAAGGACAACAATGACATGGGCAATTTCATGCTAGAACGATGCACATCGTCAGGAATGGTAAAATGCTTAGCAGAGCAGAAGAAAGCGTTTGTTGGCTCTCCTGAGCTTTATGATTTCTTAAACAAGCTCCTAAAAAACGACGAGGAGAATGTGTCGGGTGCAATTATTGCGTGAGTTATTTTCTGGGGAGAGAAGCTCTTATCGTTATGCCACAGAAAGCAAAAGGGAAATTGCAGCGAATATCGGGCCCATTCTGTATAATTGGTTTAACTCAAGTTCCCTTTGGAGTTCGCCTTCTTTGTCGCTTAGTTCAAGGCCATGGTCTTCTGGATCGTTTTCTATTCTATTTTCCATATTGCTTCGTCCAACGCCAAAATAAGCAGAGGAGGCAAGAAGCAAGTTAGAACTCACACCTCTGAAATCATTTACCGATGTCATTTTGGAAATATTTGAATTACACCTAGCCAAAAAAGTTTATAATAGCATATTTGAATTCAATTCAAGAAGATTTTATTAATGACTTGAATGAGTGTCTTTTGAAAGGAGAAATAACACCCAAGTGCAAAAGATTTGATTTAATAGAACGAGTAGCAGCTTCAATGCACGTGTTTAATCATGTAACGGGCAGTCTTCTGAAAAGACGAAAGCCGCGTGAGCCGTCGCGCAATGTCAGTGTTGAGACAGTGAAGAAAGCGCAGTCATTGGTTGCTTTTTCGGAGACACAAAAGCAAGGTATTTTGGATGTAAGTGTTTTAAATTTCTACCGGGCATTATGTTTAGGGTTATGGGGTTATGTCAGGGTCACCTATAATCATTTAGCTGCAATCTGTTTTATGTTTACTATTTTATATTAGGGTGAGCTAGAACCATTTAGCTCCGCCTTAGTGTTAAGGTGCATAACATCCCCGATTTGTGATTAGGGTTAGCTATAACCATTTAACACCCCCTTTTTTATGTTTAGGGTTTTATATGAGCGTGAGATATAGCCACTATAATTTATTATATATAGCATTACTGTATAAATACAGTACATAATAAATAAACACCATGGACCAGTATATTTTATAATTCCTGTTTTTTTTAGTTCATCGATAGTTTGTGTGCTTCAACTGTGGAGAAGAAGAGGCCACAACCCACCAAGTGTGCAATAAAGGAAGCTGTGCTGCTTTTTCCAGGGCCCATTGTCACTAAGCGTTGCTTCAAGCAGTATGCTTCCAGGTCGGTGCGTGGAATTGCGGATTCAGAGTTCGAAGAGGTTTTAAGGGAGTTGCAGCAGCAGCAATTGGGTACAGTTGTCAGAGCTCAGGTTTCGAGGCACAAAATAACATCGTATTTCTCAAGTCAAGTCCTGAAAGTGGAGTTTGTGATAATTGCTCTTTATTCGATAGTGATGAGCATGAGAGAAAATATGAATTGTCATGCCCCTCAAACATTTCAAAAGCTCTCAAAACTTACCTAATCAAGAGAACCATGTCGCGGACATGTTTTTTGAAAATCACTATGTATTATTTACAAAAAAAAGTCTTTGTTGAATTCATTCGGTCAATTACAGTGTGAACGAAGGTACTGATAAATCGAATTTGTCTATTTATATACGGTATATAAAAAAGGATTAATTTTTTTCATATACCGTGAACTTCCGAAAATAAACTTTTGCTTTGTACTTGTTTAAGGTAGTTACTGCATATGGCTACATAGGTGTGGTATATTCCGTGAGATGGTTTTTTTCTGGGCCTTATTATTGGAACGATTTTTGCGTTTAAGAAGTTATTAGTAGGTCTTGTGTTTGGGAGGGCCTTACATTTGAAGAGAGGACTCATTTTTGGAAGTTTCAGGTGTATAATTTTGCATATTGTCTATTTGTGTGTAATTTTGGATTTATGTTATTCATTACATCAAGGGTGGAGAGAATAATTTGGATTATATTGTAAAGTAAGAGATGTTAAAAGGTGTAATAATACAAATGTTATTATACTAATAATAATTTCAGTTCTTGACATTGCCACGCACTTTGCAAAGCCTCAATGCGTTTACAAGGTAGATATAATTTTAGAGTTACAATTTTTCCAAAGGATTTTTCAACGTGGCCGTGTTGGCCAAAGACGCTTTAAGCAGCCGCCATACGACACGGTTCAGACCTCGGATCCCAGCTAAGACCTAGGTGTGCATTTTACGGAGGGAGGAAAACCGGAGAAAGTATTGGTGAGAGGCAGCGCCCGAACAGCACACGCCATCCGTGCTCATATTGCTATTATAATATTATTAGAAGTACATTAATGCAAACCCCTCGTGTTCATTGTTTATTATTATTAATGCACTCTGCCTTCAATTCCAGGGGCGTATCACTGAACCCTTAAATTATGTTGGTTACTCCAGACAAAAGGAATTGGCTTTAGGCAAAATGGCTAAAATTGGTACCCTGTTCCAAACTGAAAGAAAGGAGTAAATGACTGCCAGCATATAAGAACAGACCTTGCATCAGATCAAAAGTGTGATAATTATTACACCGGTACCCTGTTCCAAACTAAAAATGAAAACTATTCCCTTTCCAGTGGCACATCCCTGTATAGTCAATATATGGGAGTCCCGTACCTCCCATTGTAGCATACCAGTACAAATTATATTGTCCTTTTGCACAAAATACAATATTTTGACAACCCAGTTCTATTGCTGTTTACCACAGCAAGTATGTGACTAAGTTAGCAACCAGAAATTTTTCAGCTTTAGGTAAACAGTACTTCGAACAGTACTGTAGATAAATCAATGCCCCACTCCCAGGCATAAAAAGTTTGCAAATTATGCCTGACATTCCAGGGAGGAATAGCTAGGCATTACTCCAATTGATGAATTTATAATAAATCATAATGCATACATCTAGAAATATAAAAACTATACAAAACAATGTGCAGTACAGTGAATCTATGAAAATGTCAAATACATGATTGTACAGTACATGTATGCCACCAACAATTCCTACACAGAGATATATTGTTTAAATACGTTTTCTTTTGTTATTAATAAATAAATGTTTTAAAAAATATCTCTGTACCTTCATACCATCTCTCAGTCACGAATTCAAGTTTTTCTCTTCGCTGTCTCTTCTCTTGTGCTATTCTTTTTGCTGTGTTTTCTGGCATAATTTCTAGCCTCTCTCTTCACTGTTCCTGTCTCCGCTGATGTAGTTCTAGACACCGTGTTTAGCCTTAATATTGCGAGTCGCTCTTTTCGTTCCTTCGACTATAAACTCTGATGTAATTTTAGACGCTGTGTTTTGTTTTCCTCAAGTCGCTTTACTGTAGTTCTCTTGTATCTTGCTCTGGCCTAGTGCTGTTCGGCCTGTTCCCTTGGTTCGTTCGCTTGTTTCTTTCTCTTGTCTTTCCCTTGAATACGTCTCAACATTTCTAGCTAGCCTATAAACATTTTTTCTTCTCCGAACTTTTGTAGTTTTGTACTCAAACTCGAACGAAATGATGTTTTTGACGTAAAAAACTACACTGAAACACGTGTACCCTTTTAACCACCATCACCCCACGGATCCCCAGCATGGTCTCCGTTGATCATTACATATATATATATATATATATATATATATATATATATATATATATATATATATATACACACACACAAATGGACACTCCAAACCGCCAACATGGGGACAATCCCCGACCGGACTTACCGCCCACTCTGTCGAGATTAGTACCCTCGTGTCGCGAGGCCCACTTCGCGAACCACACGAACACGAGGGGATAATTTATAATCAGTTATTCATTTATTTGTAATGCATTATATATATATATATATATATATATATATATATATATATATATATATATATATATATATTGTAATCAGTGCTTATGTTGCTAATATAAAGTAAATGGAATAGTATTGTGTCTTAACGTGTGGGCATAGTCCCTAGAAATATATTGTCTGGAAACGTGGCCAAAGCCTTTGTTCTAGGTTTTTGTTCACGTTTGTGCACCTTATTTCACGTTAACGCTTGCTGAACACATTGTATTTTTGGTATAATGAAGCAATCAACCAATAGCAGCGTTGCTTTATAAATATTAATCAACGTAAAACAAAAGATTGTGCACCTTATTTGCCACCCTCAACCTAAATTGTAGCTCATTGTTAACCGCTTTGATGTTCGCCGCATCTCCAGACAATATAATTCTAGGGACTATGGTGTGGGCATGTATTACAATTCAGTGCTTAGTACATAGGCATGTAGCTGCGTGGCGATGTAGCTGCATAGCCACATAGTCAGGTAGCCATGCAATAGCCACGTGACCAGTAGGCACATAGCCAGTAGGGACGTAGCCAATAGCCACGGTCCTAGTAGCCATGCAGCCACGCAGCCAGCAGGCACGTATCCAGTAGCCAGGTAGCCAGTAGCCAGTAGCCATGTAGGCAGTCGCCATGTAACCATGTAGTCACGTAGCCAGAAGCCACGTTGAGGGCCGTATAGTTTTGCCGGTGGAGTTGTGGTCACAAGATAGTAGCCAGGTAGCTGTATTAATAAAGTGGATTTAATAAGCAGCCGGGTATTTTAAAGTTATTCCTATTAGCATACAAGATAAACAACGTCACAGTTTTGAACTATTTCTTACCTTGTATAAGCTGATCAATGACAGAAACCGTTCCAAGAAGAAAAGATTTGCAAAGTAATAATTAACACTTTTCAAAAATCAAAACTGTCATCGAGAGCAACCAAAATGCAAAGACGATTGCAAAGGCTAGATTCATCGTACCTGGCGATCAATGGCGATCTTCCCGACTAAATGGCGATCGTGCCGAATATCTTGCGATAGATGTCGAGTGTGACGTAGGTGAGGTCGAAGACACTCAAGCAAGCAAGCAAGCAAGCAAGCAAGCAAGCAAGCAAGCAAGCAAGCAAGCAAGCAAGCAAGCAAGCAAGCAAGCAAGCAAGCAAGCAAGCAAGCAAGCAAGCAAGCAAGCAAGCAAGCAAGCAAGCAAGCAAGCAAGCAAGCAAGCACTCAAGCAAGATTTCGCCGATATGGCTACCGCCGACAGGTCAGCGGTAGTCAAATATCGGTAGTCAAGCAAGCAAGCACTCAAGCAAGATTTCGCCGACATATGGCCACGGCTGACAGGTCAGCGGTAGTCAAACAGCGGTAGTCAAGCAAAAATCAAACATGGCGTTTCCTAAATAAGAAAACTTTGAGTTTGAAAGTAACTGTTGTTTTTGTTGATCAGTTTTATCAACTGTATCTGACACCCGTTGTTTTTATAGATTTTAAAAGAAGTGTTTTAATGAAATTGGAAACCATCATACAAAAACAGGACGAAGTCCTTTCCATGCTAAGGGTGTTACTGACTGCCACAAGAGGAGTTGGTGGCAACGATATTTTAGAGGATGTTTTGCCCAAGCCAGCTGATTCGGTTAATGATTTGGAAACGTTGTGTGGGCGCCTTCTGGAGGAAAATTTCCAAAAAAAGATAGTAAGGTCCATTACTTGTTTTCTGAGCAAGCTTTTGGAATCTTTCAAGTTTGAACGAGAAACCCGTTAAGTATTTGTATTAGGGGTAAGATGAAACCTTCGATCTTCAAATTCCACCGGAACTAAACGCAAACACAATTGGTTTGGGCATGGTTCAGGGGAGGTTGCAAATAGTATGTTTTTTCGAGTTTCTTGGCATTTCAAACGGTGACGGAATACTTGCAAATTGAGTTATTAAAACTGAGGTTTGAGGGCAGTCTTTAATTTTACAATTGCTGAAGTGTCTGCCGAGGTGTGCCGAAGTAATTGCCGACGCGAGTTACAGTGCGAATTCATCAGGCGCCTCGGCAGAAATAAATGCCGAGGCAAATCATTAAATCCTCAAAAGACGTTGGCATTTATTTTGCCGAGGTAAATATAGGTCAATTATCAGGGCTGAAATTATAACTTTTTCAACGCTATTTTTAATGGAACTTCGCATGAACTGAATGTGTTTTCCGGTTTGCCCCATGTAAATTCAGCTGATACGCAGTCGACGTTATTTACACTGACTGCCCGTTATTCACCCGCAATATGTATATGGTTGTTTTTTTCCTGTTATGCTAATTTCTTCATATTGTTTTTGCAGCTAAACTTCTTGGTTGCTCTATGTGGGCACAGTTGCGCTGACAGTGCCAGGCGCATATTATCCAAACTTGGGACAAACAAGCTTTGGTCCCTTTACAGATTCAAAGGAAGAAGGGGAAAAATTGCTTTTAAAGACCTTGTTCTCTCCAAGATAGTAATTAGTAAGTATTTGCGTTCGTTCTGTTAATATATATTTTGTAAGGATATGCTACCTTTACTTGAATCTTTTACTCGTCAAAAAGACTTTCATGGGTTATGTTCAGCATGTTATTAGCATTTCTGTACAATGGTGGTGAAATTTAATGTTGACTTAATTAAGACGTGAACTATAAAGGCCCTGGTCAAACGGCAACATTGCAGCATTGTTGCGTGAAAATGTTGCGACCGTTTGACCAGGGCTTAAGAGGCTCATAATTCTCTTTGTTATCTATGGCGTGACTTACAGTAGATACTGTAAATCGCAAACAAGAAGTTTTTACCTTTTGTACGGTTGGTTTACATTCAAATAATACATGTCTTATTTAACTTGTAGCTCATTCTTGCCTGTATAAATTACCCTATTGTCAGATTACCCTAGAGTGTTTAATGATCTATTTATCGTATGCTTGAAAGTACTGCTCTTGCATTTGTTAACAAGCCCAAATTTATGAGCCTGTTGGTTTATTTTCTAAGCTTCCTCGTCACTAATTTAAGTCACATTATGTATATAATGTGGTGGTAATTAAGAATCATTAGATTCGGCTTACGCAGGATATCCAGAATTATTCAGACCGAGGTCAGTGTTACCGCCGAAGCTGAAGACTGAGGCGGATATAACACTGACCGAGGTCTGAATAGTTCAGGATATCCTGCGCAAGCCGAATCCAATAATTCGTTTATTATTCATTCTGTTATACTAACAAATAAAACAAACAAAAATTGAAAACAAACAAAAATTAATCAAATTTTAAAATTTTTATTACTGTACTTTTCATAAATAATTTTCCCGCGTATTTGTAATTTAACGTAAAATACCGCTGGAATATCTCGGGCTCCGTTCAATAACCTCTACATATATCTGTTTCCGCTGAAAAATAGCGCGGGAACGAGAGCAGAGTACAATGAATAATAAAATCGAATTATTAGATATACTATACAGATGTACCTGTTGAATTGTTTTTAATAAAGATGACTTTTGTGTATTTTAAATAGAGGCGTGTCTAAGGGTCCACAAAAAGGCAAGTGAAGTAGATATCGAGGAACAGATCGCGGATTGCCTGAAACATGCACCACATAAACCTGGAGGTGCTAAATATAAGGTAATTATCGTTATGTACTATTTGCAATCTCGAGGCGACTGTGAAAACGTGAAAATTTTTTGAACTGCCTCATGATCTATTCAGTTGTAGCTATAGTGGCTGTAATCTGTATCTGTAGAGATAAATGAGCTCATAGTTTTCAAATATGTTTTTTCAGAATCGTGAAGAAGCTGCAAAACGTGAAAATGAGGAAGATCAACAATACTAATTATGAAGAACATGACCCAGTTGCATGTTTATTGAATTTTATTACAAAACGTTTTTATAACTTGTAAAACTATTTCATGTTTTCTGTATCTCCTCTATCCAATTTATTTATTTTGTTGAGTGGTTATATCGAATTGGGCTTTTGTAATTTCTAGAATTATCAAGGTCTACCCAAGGTCTATAGCTAGAGTTTCATTTAGTGCGAGTGTTTTAAAAAATCCAGGTAGTGACGTATATAGTGCACTCCACCCACTCCACCCACCCCACTTCCCCACCTTCAAGCACCTAAGGCACAATTAAGAAACCTAGGCCAATATGGCTGCTTTCAAGTACTGCGCGTTTTTCTAGTTCGTTTACGTTCGCCCGCGTAAACGCATGAATTAAACTTGCCGTTCAACTCATGCGTTTACGCGGCCAAAGCTCTTTACGTACGAAGAAAAAACGCAGCACTGGAAAGCAGCCTTACCGAATTATTTTTCCCCACAAAGAAGAGCAAAGTTTTCTTGCAGTACGTAGCATATGTTTGAAAACCGCAAATGTCGCCGTGTTTTCCCTTGCTATAACACGGCCCGCTAGCTAAGACTTGGTCTGTCTATATCAATACTACAACTTCGACCTTGGTAATTCTTCATATCACAAAAAACGCTCTATAAATAGTAGGTTTATCGTAAAATTAAAAAAAATAACATTACATGATTGTTTCAAAGTCCTTGAATAACAATCGTTGTTTTGATATATCTGATATAGTGAAAAATTAGGTCGAATTAACACTCAACTTTTATAGTTTCCTGTTTCGGTAAAATAAACTTTTGAACTATAATTTCTTGTCTGTTATTATTTGTCAATTTATATATATATATATATATATATATATATATATATATATATATATATATATATATATTTGTGAAATTCATTACTAATTCATGAGTTTTGCAGCCAATCCAATTTCAGAAATTACGTCACATGCACCCCTGTAAACCCCATACAAACTAAAACCGATGATGCTAATTAGTTACAACCACTAGTGCATGTATACTCTTCTGATACAACCACTAGTGCTTGTAACTAATTAACATCTCAATATCCCAAAGGGATTTTTACTATTCATTCATTTCACAAGTTGTTTACAACACTCGCGTCCTTGTTGTATTGAATATACAATCACTCGCCTTCGGCTCGTGATTGTATATTCAATACAACACGGCCGCTCGTGTTGTAAACATTACATATATATATATATATATATATATATATATGCCCTGGCCTAAGATCGCGCGCCCCACTATATATATATATATATATATATATATATATATATATATATATTACGTAATGTTAATATACAACGTTACCACAACGTTGTGGTAACGTTACGGTAATAACGTTACTACAACGTTGTAGCAACGTTGTATATTAACATTACCCATATAAACATATATTACGCTTTTACATTTGATATGATAAATGCGACAAGAACTTCAACGATAGCGCAAATATCGCATTTTGCTACGATAGAATCGAACGTTGTATGAACGTTGTGGTAACGTTAAATCTGAACGTTAGCGGCAACGTGTATACAACAGGGGCGGATCTAGGATTTTTGTCACCTTAGTCCAAAATATTTGGGTACTAGGTGGGGCTCTAGAAAATTTTAGCAGATTTAATTATTTTAACCAAGAAATAAACAACAGGTACGATACATCTACTTCAAATATTTAATAAGATTCATGACTTCAAATATTTTTATATGAAACTGATAACCATACTGCAGGTTAGATCATTTCACTCCATGCAATTGCTCGAAACAGAGCTGTATAGGCAATTCCCAGATGCCTCAGACCTAAAACATTTAGATACTAGGTCAAATTCAAAAACGTTGTAGGCATGACTCAGTCTCTATATTAAGGGCTTATTTACAAGGAGGTATTATCATAGCCACTGGGTTACTTTAGCACAATGGTTACCCTAGCTCTCATACATTTCCTGTGGGTTTTTTTGTTTGTCGTATTTACAAAGACATGCACTAGGGTAGCCCGGGTGCTACCCTAGCTGGGTTATGTGTTGTCCTTGTAAATGCATTTGGTAGGGATAACTCACCTACCCAGGACAAATTTCACCTGGTCAACTCTATTAGATGTGATTACCAAACAGGGTAGGGGTAACTCTACCTTGGAAACAGGCCCTAACTCTCACGTAAAATAACATAATTGTGATTGAAATACGGTAAGGTTAGATATACTGCCGAAACAGAAAATATACTATCTATTTTATGAATTTATGAAGTAGTCTACATTATCCAATCTTGACAAAATGCTTTAGCTTGTATTTCAATTCTTGCTACAATGCTAGTCTCAAAATCATATTAATATTCAATTAAGTTTTCAAACCATTTATGTAAACAAATACAAGAAGGGAAAACCCTGAATGAATTTGAAGACATGAATGAGTTTTCCTTTCATTTGAAGACATGCCATGTGGTCTCAATCGTGGCGAAGGTTGTTATTGTCGTATTATTAAAATACCATGTAGAATTTATACGTCTTTATACGTTGAACGAACTTAAAGAAACTAGAAAATAATTAAGGCAAAAAAATCTGCTTACCTGAGAGCAGCACGAGGTTTCTTCTTGTCATTGTTGGCGTATATTACCACGTACATCTCAGTGTCAAAATTCCTTTGAAGCGTCTTGCCAATCTTGGTATTAAAAATGCTCCTTTGCGCAAAGCATCCTTCGCTTGTTGACCCCCGAGTCGACGGTATTAAACTTGCCGTTTTATAAATCTCTCGCAACACATCTCGTCGTTGCCTTCAAAGCGAATACATCAAGATCTGTCACGTTTGTATTAGGCAAACCATGTTCCAAACGAAAGAACCCAAGTTAGTCAGAATCGATCACTGATCAGTCCACAAATCCGTGGTATTTTGTAAAAAATGTTGTGACAACGTTGTGTTCTAACGTTGTGGGAACGTAGGCGTTACGTTCTCACAACGTTGTGACAACGTTTATGTGCTAGCTGGGTTACCCATTCAGTACTGACTTTTTGCCCGTCACAAGCTACACAGAGAAGTTCGAAGTTGGGCTATATCATATTGCCTGTATCGTTATGCATAAATTATGATAACATATCTTTTGTGCCCGTGATTCCGATTTTGTTTACTTCGCATGCGTATTGGACGTTTTGGCGCGATCTAGCGGGATTTTCCTTGCTCGTCACTGAATTAAATTCGTCGCATGAAACGAATTCGAGTTTACGTCGACTAGTCGATGAAGCTAACTATGAATTGAATTCGTCTGAATGAAATGCAACGTATGAATCAGGCCTAATCCTTGGCTTAATACAGTTTACACTGATATGAAACTACTAATTAAGAGTCAGTTATCTACATTTGGTTTGTACTCATCACGCGTTTCGGTTATAATTGTTCGCACCTCTCCGCTTCTGAAAATAATGGCTATTTTCGCCAAGTAAATAGTTATCTGCTCTATATGAAGTCACAAGCTACTGGAGTAAGTTCGTATGAGGCTATATTATAGTGTCGTCAAATTAAAGATCGCGACGATCAAGTTAGCATACAAATGACCGCCAATATCTGGTCGTCTGATATCCTAGCTATATTTCCTACATCCCCAGTTACAGTACGTAATTTTGGTGTTTGATTGCACACGTATGGGGTTACGAGGTTGAACGCTTAAGCGCCACAAAATATTCCTTATCGTATAATACCACGCGGTAGCGGCATTAGGTTTGAATGTCTCATCCGAAGTGCATGTTGTTATAATAAACACATCCTTCCGACTTTTAGAACCGCGCCAGAATCGCCGTCGACTCGGCGTGGGTAATCACCTTTTGATAATTATCTCTGTTAATTCCCACAATTCTGCTTCTAGTGTTATGAACTATACTATCCGCCCGGCATTGCTCGGCCATTTGGTGTTGCAGGCGTATGGCAATTTGCAAGCGATGTAATTTTCAAGCTTATACCGCATGGTTAAACCTTGTGAGCTAATCTGTATTTTGCACGCAATGTTTTACATTTTTTGGTATGTCCGATTACTGATAGGATTACTCGCCTGTGTGTCAGGGCGGCTTTTCTGTACTGCCACAGTTGATTGGTGTGCAGGATATTTGAGATAAATTAGATTACATATACATCTACATCTTAATATTCAAGAGACTACAACAGCGGCGACGTGACGCCATACAACAATTTAAGTAAGCAATTTTGCCGCAGTTGTCTTATTACAATACAGGTTGGCATTTCTGTAGATCATTGCCAGGCAGAAACTGGTAAGAATACAAGAGTGGCCCTCAAAACACTTTTCGATTTCAATTAGCACTCTATGGATCTCTATACGAAGGGCTGGACTGACTAGCCATATCACTATTAATTTTATGCTTATTAAAGGAAAAAAGCGGTCATATGCTATTCTATACTACGGAAGTTTGAAGGTGTTCGTTTTCTCTCAATGCGGTAGGGCAAAAGCAATCCATGATCCAACTGTTTATTATACAATAACTGCTCTATCTGTTTTTCGCGTCATTTGAACTAATTTAGTTCTTAATAAATTCAATCTACATTTTTACAGGAATTTTAATGTAGTCATACTCAGTTTAAAATATAGAAATTTTAATATTATATACTTTTGTCTCAGTAATAAATAGGGATTTAAGATCTACTACACGTCGACTCAACCGACGATGTCCCTTAAACAAAATAATTCCTTTTGTAAAACAAAGAGACTGAATAATTTTTGAGTCCTAATGTCCCTAATTCACCGTAGCCTGTTGTTCTCGTTCCTCACTTTACTGCATGTGCGGGGTATCGCTCCAGCACTTGTTGGCCTTTAACTTTATGGCGTTTGTCCTCAACTGAGGTTTACTTATTAACAGATTTTGGCCACCCAAGGGCCAAGGCTGGTGACGTTGCAACATTAACCTGTCTGCCATGCTTGTCTCTGCAAAATATAATTCATACTCCTTCACGTTTCTCTCAATCTACTAAAAGTTTTCTTTACTATCATTATTACTATAATTGCTTGTTATTCATGAAGCTTACATGTTGTTATTCAGGCTTCATTGCATGTTTTGACTAAGGCTTTGTCCTCGCTTTGTTGTTATGACTTTGCTACCACGGCATTAACCCTGTATAGTTGGCCACTTTAAGAATTTTATTCTGGCTAACGCCACACGATTTTATTCAGCATATGGGAAGGTCTTGGGCTATAATGGGTTGAACAACTATGTCACGCTGTCTCCTTGGCCCTGTGTAGTCCATGGCCACTTTAAGAATTTTTTTCGGGCTAACACCAGACGATTTTATTCAGCATATGGGAAGGTCTTGGGCTAGAGGGGGTTAATTACGGAAAGCGATATTTGCTCTTGCATGCAATTCGAGGGTTCGCCTCGCTTTTTCTGTGATGACTTTGTTCTCACAGCCATGTTTGTCAAGTTAATTGCTTCTGCAGGTTTTGTTGGGGCTTTCTCCTCACAATTTTGTTGTGTGGCATACAAGGGTTGGTGTTGAGGCGACAGTACTGTTTGCCATGCTTGACCTTGCCACAGCCTTTATTGGTTTTGTCCTAACTTTTGTTGGGTTTGTCCTCACCTTAATTGGCTGAGGTATTGTTTTAACCTTTTGGTTAAGCAATTTCTCCATGTATTTGGAGTTTTTTCCTCATATGAGGTTTATTTATTAGTAGATTTTGGCCATCCAAGGCTAGTGATGCGGCGACATTAAACTGTCTGACATGCTTGTCCTTGCGAAAAACTCTATAATCACAGGTCCTCTATTTATAACAGCTATGCTTATGGCAGCTGACAGAGTTAACCTGTATAAATAAAGATTGTTATCTTTCGCGTTTTTCTAAATCTACTCAACGTTTTGGTTTACTCAACGTTTTGGTTTACTATAGATATTATTATTATTATTATTATTATTATTATTATTATTATTATTATTATTATTATTATTATTATTGGCTGATGTGTTTTAACCTTATGGTTAAGCAATTTGGCATCCATTTATTTAGAGTTTGGTCCTCATTTGAGTTGCGGTATTCTCCCAACATCCCAACATGTGTTTGGTGATCTCATTAAATTTGTCAAGTTAATTTTCTGGTTGTGAACCATCTCATGCACATATGTGAATATCTTGTACCTTGGATTAGATTCTGCCGTTTTGTTTTCTTTTGCCTTACAGAATTCAGGACTCATCTCACCCAGAGCTTGATTACCAATTTTTGCGAGTGCCTAAATGGTTGATCCACATGGTTGAGTCAGCATTTGGGGGACCAGATTTCAAATATATACGTAATCAATTGTGTCATTGATGGCAGAGGGACAAGCGGAACAACAAATACTACGAATATTCAGCAAACTAATGCTTAGTCAACTTAGCCTTACATTTAGAATCTTATTTATACTCAGGGGCATTAATGCCTGGGTCAATTTTGGCTCGACCCAGTATTTCTTTGCTGTGAGGTACGCGGCGAGTCGTCGTTTTTGTCGATATGCGACATTTTTTGCGATTACAAAATGGAGTTTACAAAGGAGCGATCCGCGATCGAGCAAGACGCAAGCTCAGTTGCTCTGTCATCATTGAGTTCTTTATACTATTACAGTAAGGTTGAAAACAACGGATTATTTGAAGGAATTCGTCAATTCTTTAAGGTAAGCGATATTTAATATTGTTTGTATATTAATTGTATATGTAAAATTATTTGTTCGTACCACAAATTCCATTTGTTATAGTATATATTTTGTTTGGATAGTGCTAAAATAAGAACCAACAACAGTGAGAACAGACGCTTGTACGGCCTGTCCCCACGCAGCATTTGAAACATTTATTACATAAAAACTTTAATACATGTATTAAAAATTTCATAACTTTAAATATTTATACAGACTAGCCATGTGTTTTTTTATAGCGCCTACTGTTGTAACACTGCGGTCAATAAGCAGTTACATGTAGTATTGCACAGTTAGGCTTTATATAAATCTTTTTGCCTAAAGCATTGAAGATTTTGACCACTTTGTCTCGAATGTTCCTGCCACAGTATTTGCTGTGTATTTGAATATGGGTTCTATTTTTGTGTGGTGTGTTTTATTTATATTGTTATTAGTTATTACATAATTTATTATGATTTAATAAATTACACAGTAAAGCTTGAACTAGCTGCCGAAAGACATGTAAATCTTGACAACTCATTGCCCAAAGACATTAAAATCTTGACAACTTAGAAGTTCTTGCCATTCCTGTGTGCATTTACAGTATACTGTACGTACTGCTATAGTCATTTACATGTATATGATTATTGTTTTATGTCATGGTTATAGTTTGTGTTTATCATTATTTACTTTGTTACACAGTAAAGCTTGAACTAGCTGCCGAAAGACATGTAAATTTTGACAACTCATTGCCCAAAGACATTAAAATCTTGACAACTTAAGAAGTTCTTGCCATTCCTGTGTGCATTTACAGTATACTGTACTGGTTTAGTCATTTACATGTATATGATTATTGTTTTATGTCAAGGTTATAATTTGTGTTTATCATTATTTACTTTGTTACACAGTAAAGCTTGAACTAGCTTCCGAAAGACATGTAAATCTTGACAACTCATTGCCCAAAGACATTAAAATCTTGACAACTTAGAGGTTCTTGCCATTCCTGTGTGCATTTACAGTATACTGTACTGGTATAGTCATTTCATGTATATGGTTATCGTTTTATGTCACGGTTATAGTTTGTTTATCATTATTTACTTTGTTACATGATAAAGCTTGAACTAGCTGCCGAAAGACATGTAAATCTTGACAACTCATTGCCCAAAGACATTAAAATCTTGACAACTTAGAAGTTCTTGCCATTCCCATGTGCATAACATTTAATTATTCTTTTATGTTTTATTCTTTTATGATTCTTTTATGTTTTATATTATTTAATATGGAACTTATAGTTTATGTGATTGTTAACTGGTCATATGATGCATGATGTGGTGTGAGCAAGGAAACAATTAGATGGCCCATTTGCTAATTACACAAATACATGTTTTTCTTAGGTTTTGGTCATATGTGGTTGCAAGTCTGTTAAAAGTCTTAATAATGTTGGCCGCTTATGTGCTTGTGGATCAATTGACATGTTTCCAATAGAAAGGAGCAAATCATTTTTGATCGCTTTCCCAATTGTGGTAAAGACCTGTCCCAGAGAGAAGACATCACTAGATGTACAATGAGGATTACCTTTCAACACTTCAGGTGCAATATGTGTGTATTTTGTAGAGTACTTCTTTCCTGTACAGTTATCAATTTTTCTCACCTTGCCAAAATCAATAAGGTAACCTTTTTCTTGTAGACTAGCACATTGTCAGTTTTCAGATCACAATGCAAGTGTCCCTTTTGATGAAGATTGTCAAGTGCATCAGTGATGTCATAGCATACACGGTACCAATCCTCATTCAACATGGTTGAAAGAGTTTCCTTGAGCTTGGTTTCAAAAAGCAGCTTATGGACAGTCAAGGAATCCATACCATGTCCAAGAAATTCCATTATAATAGAGTAGGGCTTGCTGCTGACCTGAACACCTAACAAATGTGGCACACATCTGTGAGAAAACAGTTGCATGTAGTATGCTTCTTGGTAAATTTCTGTCAGATGACTATCAAGTAGCTGCTTTTCCACCACTGATATTCCAAGCCGCAAAAATGTTCTTATGCAGCATTGGCCATAAGTACCAGACCCAATTATTTTGCCACCATCTAAGTCTTCCAGCTCTTCAGGCAGGATTTGAGAAACCGGATAATTCTTAATCTGTTGACCATGTAACGTCTGCTCAATATAAAAGAAAACATATATATATATATGTATATATATATATATGTGTATATATATATATATATATATATATATATATATATATATATATATATATATATATATATATATATATATATGTATATATATATATATATATATATATATATATATATATATATATATATATATATATATATATATATTATTTAGTATGTTTGACTGTGCTCAAAAAATTGCTTGAGTGTGCTAGCAAACAATACTCAACTGTGCTCTCCTGAGAGCAATGTTCAAGTGTGCTTTGGGAATGCTACAGCTGTAGATTGTCTTTGCAATGCCAGTTGCACTGTGCTTAGCCATTGCTTGACTCAGACTGGCCCAAACAAGTGTAATGATAGTTATAGAAACTCCTAACTAAATCATGTTTCCTAAAAACCCTTTCAATGATATAGTGTGTAATTGACTGACACTGAGGTCAGTGAGGTGATACTTAGCATTTTGTTTATTCTAGGATTTTCTGATTTTGTAATAATTTCAAAATACAAAACCAGTATCAGTGTACTGTAGTTATTTCTATTTGTTTACTTTGATTAAAATATTTCAAGCTAGCTTCTGTTCTCACCATTTCTTTCTTTTTATCTGCCAAGTGACATTTCATTGCCTTATTTTGTTGTGCACTCTTCTTCCACAAATTGTAAAATTTTGATGCAAGCTGCTTCTGATATTCCGTCTCATTTTGGGCTGCGCGTACAGCATTTCCAAGCTCCATTCTAGTCTTTGTTATTCGTTCTTTGCTTCGTTGCTGCCTCTGCCTTTTCTTTCGTAAATTGCGCATTATCCGTTTCCCTTCCTTAGAGCGGGCCATGTTTGTTCTAAACAGCAGACAAGATAGAAAATTTGCGCGGGCAAAAGCGCGGCATACAAATTTGGATATGTTTACCATATTTGTGCATGAGCACGCGCTCGTGATGGACTGGGACGAGTGCGAGGAAAAGCGTTGGCATGGAAACAGAATACCAAAGAGTCATTTAAATTTCAAATCACTGGCGTCGGTTGAAGCTGAAAATGTTCTGTATAAGTTATTTCATTGAAAAGGACAACGATTTTTTGAATGTTATTTGTGGAATGGATAAGAATACAGGGATTATATATTTACAAAAACTACTGTGCCAAACTACAAGTAGTAACGAGTCAAGTCAGTCAACGAGAGATGAGTATACTACAGCAAACCAACTATGAGCAAACCAAACTGCGAGGTTATCGTGTTCTGATTCTGGTGAATAACTGTCAACCAGGAATTGTACAGGTAAACTATATTATTTTAAAACTATTAATGTATAATATATATATATATATATATATATATATATATATATATATATATATATATACACAACCGTTTTGCTTCATCTGAAAATTAATAAGTAAGCAAGACGAAGGCTTCTATATAAAACGAGTCAACTGACTCGCTTAAGCCCGTTGACCGTTCCACCGTTATTCATAATTCTTTATAACTCTTTGTCCACTTTGGAATTTTTTAAGCAGTACTTTAGCGTGACGTAGTTTCTTCAGTTTGCTGGCAGTTGACGAATCTTTGGCCATGTCATCCAAGCTGGGTAACCGACATTCACTTTGGGCATAGAATTCTTTTTCCCAAGCAGTCACTTCAGCTTTTAATTTCCTTTCTTGACCACTGATCAGGCAATGCATTATTGCAACTGTCTCCATGTATGCATTAAAGTAATCCTTATTATGCGGGAACTGTTTATGTTTTTTTCGAGCTTTGTCAAATCGAATTACTTCGGCGGTAAGGCCAAGAACAACTTCTGCAGATTGACTTGGTCGGCTGGAGAGAGTGTATGTTTCACTGTTGTCTCCTGTATTGGTGATGACTTGTGACAATGTTGGTTCACAGGTATTCACATCAGTTAATTCTTGAATTGTGTCTAGACAAATAAAAATTTGGATTTAAAACTGTGATAATTTTTCAGTGATTTTAATACTGTACTAATTATGATATCAAGAACACTACATTAATTATCATCTAGCCTATATATATATATATATATATATATATATATATATATATATATATAATTATATAATATATATATATATATATATATATATATATATATATATATATATATATATATAAATTATTCAGATTAAATCAAATCTTAAATACCTGTCTCACTTTGCTGCACATTTTCAATTGCAATTGGATTTTCAATTTCCTTGAAGGCAATTACATTATCCACAGCTACATGTATACACTCTTCTGCACCCTCATGGTGGTCATGCTCGGCTAGATTTCCAATTACTTTATCACTTGCTGAGTTGGGTGTACTAAGGACCATGTTGTCATTCTCATCAGGAGTTCGTAGAACTTGGAGAGGAAGGGATAGATTTCTGCTTAAACACAAGCCACAGCATTCCTTCAAATGCTTTTCTTCTTCTTTAAAGTTAGTTGATCTGAAATGATGCAAGTGTGGCCCTACTTCATGTGCTTCTTCTTCTTTTGCTCCATCCAAGAATTCCACATTTCCTTTGCTATCTTTCCTCCACCATACACCTTCACCAACCAGCAAGTAATCACTTATTTTTTCTAAATGAGCTTGCCATGAACTGCTGTGCTCATTTAGAAAATCTAAGGGGACTACTGTATTTGGAAATGGTGGTAATATACTTGAAAGCTTTGAAACTTCAGCCTGTTGCTCTGCTGGTAATGACTGGTGACTACACATAGCTTTAAGCTTCTCTTCTGCCTGCAATCTGATGAAAATATTTCCAATAATTTGATCTGGATGATATGATGATGTGGTTTTGGATATGTTCTTGAGAGTGTTAAAGATGCGTTCTTGTTCCTCAACATAACTTGATCTTCCACTGACTATCCTGTTTTGGACAGCTGCATGAGATGATATATTATGAAAATAACTTCCATAGAATTTTCTGGTTGTAAGCTTCTTTAACTTAAACCCAACAACTTCTCTACACAGGGTGGAATGATACCAGACCAGGTTGTGGAATCGTAGAATTTGCTTCGGTGTTCTTGCTTCCTCTGAGCCATATGCGATTTCTTCAATTTCCACCAGTGTATCTAGGAGGGCTTGTGCATTGGCTGATATTTTACCTCTAGAATGATAAGCCACCTTTATCAGGGTACATCGATAGTCAAATGTTCTTTTGGTATTCTTATCAGCAAGAGAGACATCAACTATCTTAGTAATCGTAGACGCTTCATTGGCAGGTAGGTGTGCTGGTAATTCTGTAAACACATTCTCAATGTGTTTACCAATGTCATGCAGGGGCTCTAATGGTAAGATTTCATAGTCCTGGCAATTTATTGATTGTAGAGGTACTTCTGGGTTTGCGTATAACAGTGCTGGGACTCGGTGCACACCGTGCATTTCTTCAGCCAACAGCTTTTCTTTCTCCTTTTTTCTAACTCCATCATAGATCTCCCTTGATGTCAGTTCTTGTGTAAGCTCTTCAACATTTAGACCTTGTAATGGTGTGTTGATTTTACCAAGAGATCTTTTACGACTGACAGCTCCTTTCAAAATTAATTTCTGCCGGTCTTCCAGTGTGACATGTTTGCATCGCAGGCTATAATCTAACTCGTATACACGGTGTGCACGGACCCCACAGACTGAACAGTAGTACAAACCTCCTTTTTGCTGTCCACTTTCGAACTGTCGTGCAGGACCATCACCATGAAAAAGTCTTAGAACATCAGTGATTTCATTTCCCTGTGTGGTTTTGACTTTGTCGTTTAGCTCATGCAGGCACTCAATTCTGGTGTCTCCATAAGCTAATTGCTCATAGTCAGTGCCACTGCATCGAGAGACAATGTAGATCTCAGGAGTTTCAACAAGAGTTTGAACATCAGCATTTTTATGGTATTTTGCATAATATTCATCATTAGTGTAAAACACCGCAGAATCATATATGCAAGCTAACATAAAAACAAGATGACTATGATTAGCAATAGTGGATTGGTCATGCCATACTTTAATATGTCGTGTTCTCTCCAGAGCTTTTAACCTTTTCTGCATGTCTTCAGTGCTTTCACCTTCTCTATATTCATTGATGGATTTCAATTGGTTGGTAATTTCATCATGTTTCATCAAGATGTACTCTTGATCCATCCTGCTCCGCATCAGGTTTTCATGCTTGGAAAGAAGCTTCTTCCTTATATCAATTAAGGGATGCTTGCGCCCTTGGACATAAAATTCTTTCTTCACAACTTTGCCATCTTCTTGAAGAACATGTTTTTCATACTAAATAAAAATATTTTAACCTTAATATTTAAACTAAATAGACTACAGTCTAATGCTGTCAGTACCACTGAAAACAAGTACTGTAATTAATTTAATTTAATCAATATTTAATATACTTTTGAAGGTTCATATATATATATACCGGTATATCAGCAAAAACATCATCAGCTTATTTAATACCATTAGACATTATATATACTGTAAATGTATTAACTGAACGTTACAGTGCAGGATTCTAATGGGTCATCCCAGAAATTATCCATGCATGCTCTCCCCATGGAGGAAATTTGTGCTGTCCTAATACAGAAGGAGTAAAATTAACAGATTTACTTAAATTATTGTAGAATTTGATGATTAATTTTCCATTTCCTCAATGGGGGAGTATGCATGGATATAAGTTTTTGGAATGACCCATTAATATTACTGTACTTAAATTTCAAACGTTTGTTACCTTTTTTGGTACAATTAATTCTCCAAGACTGTATTCTCCTTTCAATATACTTGCTTTCAACTCCTCTTTCAAATTTTCATTTGTACTTGGTGTTGGAATACTTATTTCACCACCTGCACCTATTCGCTTTCTCTTTCGGATTCTTGGGCCATCTTCATTTGACTTGCGTTTAAACCTAGTGGTGTCAACTCCAACTGATTCCACATATTTTTTTGCAATTTGGCCACCATTTTTTGCAATTTCTCCTTTTCTATTTGTAATACCATATTTCACTGCCAGGTTTGACCAGTTGACTTCGGTGTCATCACTACACCCCTCTACCTCTCTCTGCAGTGACTCTTTGTCCCAACTCATGTTTTCAAATTTACCAACAGGATTTTTCTTTGGTTTATTTGAGTTCTCTAATTGTCTCTTTAATGCATCTTCCTTGTTTTCAAATGCCATGGTGAGTCGTTCACGCTGCCTAGCTCTGTAGGACTGACGGTTGCCAAGACACCTATAGTAATGTACAGTAATGCTCATGAAAGGTGCTACATACTGTTTTTTACTGTATATTGCCCAAGTAATTACCTATTACATACTTACATACATGTACATATAATTATATTATATATATACATGTACATATAATTATATATACATGATTGTACATAATTATATAATATATATATATATATATATATATATATATATATATATATATATATATAGTACAACATGACAGTTAACCCATTAAATTAAGGAGCGGGCATCCCCAAATAGAAGTGTCAGGTGTTGGCCAAAATAAAATGTTGGGGTGCCCCCTAAATGCCTTCAAATGCTGCAGGTTAAAGAAATTTTAGAATTTAGAATTTACTAAGTAAATACTTACTGAACAACTTCAGTATCTTTTAACTGCATTTCAATATTGGCCTTGACCTTTCTGTAAACATTTCTTCTTTCTCTTTTTTTTCCAGCTTTTGATTTCTTTGTTTGTAATTTCAGCTCTGGGACTTTTGTGAGAACCTTTGACAGTGGACCTTCGTGTGACTTTTGGAAGGCTGTGTTAGCTTCATTATATAATTCCCTGGCTTTTAGGATTGCCCCTTGTTTACAACTCGTAGATGTTTGTTTATCTGTATGTGTGGTGAACTGATTTGACTTTACTGGGAAAAATGATTGTTCCAATTTATGACGTTTCGCGCAACCTTTACAATTCATCAAACTGTGTTCAGCCTTTATCGACAATGGAAGGTTCGTCCAATTCGTTTCACTAAATGTGCCAAGATACCTCGCGCGCTCTTCAATCTTTCGGGGATTCCAACGATTAAACTTCTTCTGTAAGTCTAACAATTTACTGTGAAGATACGAATTTTGCTCAAAAAAAAAGTTCTCTTTACAATCTTCAAACGTATTCATAAAACGTCTGTAAAGTTCGACTGAGAGTCTTTCACGAAAGGTCTTCATCGATTCCTTGGCATCTCTCGTTAACGCGCGACGAGTCGTCGATAATACGTTCCAGGCGGCTACTTTAGCAAACCCACATGTTTTTGGGTGAATTAGGCTAATAACCATGACAATACTTACAAACCAGAACGCTTTATACATCACATTAATATCTTACATCTCGTCTTGTTTACCACAGTGTTCAGTCTAAATCTCAAAAGTTGGCGCTTAAATTACAAGTATGCGCGTATTTTGAAATCTGATAAGCCGTCAAAGACATTTTCCAGATGTATAAGCCTTTATTTATCTTTAGAAGCTACACAAGTGGTAAAATCGTTTTACATAGTATGAAATTGATGTATGAGTTTAACTCGTTGAACAATATATGACATCAAATTTCTTTTAAACCATATTGTTGTGCGGTACAGTTTAGATAAATGGGGATTATTGCAATAAATAAAACAATGGTAATAAATAAACAAATATTCTTTTGCATTCTTAAAAATTACGTCGATTTTCAGCACTTTGTTGCCTGTAGAGACTGTAGATGTCCGAACTTTAGATTGTTTTGGCTTCCATCATTACCATGGTAATCATAATTTCATGTTAATATCCGCTGGATTCCACAAGCGAAGGCTTCCAATGTCAACGAAAAAGATTTATAATCAACCGACAAAAATGATTACAGACTTTGCAGCAAGGTATTTTAAAGAAAGGTTGCAATGAACTTGGTGTGTTCGTATGTAAAATCGTGTGAACTTTCCAAGTCTGACCGCGGAGAAGGGCAATAAATAAAGGAAAAGTGTAAAATCGTACAAATTATGGCAAACTCGTCAGTCTTATGTTAATAAATCGAGAAAATATCCGTTTTCAATGTATTTAATACAGTCTCCGTGGCACTCATCACGAAATACAAGCGTAGCGCTTTACCGAAATACATTTCTACATCACTTCAAACATCATTCCATAATGCTGCAGCGGCTTCGAAAATAGTGTCACATTTCTAGAGTATCAGATGACAATAAGTCACGTGATTTACATTTATGAAAAATTATTTTGCAAGTGGAACTTTAGTTTTATATATGCTAATGCAAAATATTTATTGGTTGTGGAAAGTATGGTTCTATTAATTTTTTAAACATTTAATTGCTATTTTTGGCCAAAAAGCTCCTGGACCCAGGCATTAATGCACCTGAGTAGCACTTAACAATTTTCAGGAACCGGTGACATGTAAGGACTCTAATTTTATTAATGCTTCGTGGGGAAGCTTGCTGGTTTTATCTTGTCCCCACTCAGGTTTTCCTGTCAACTGGCGTTTCCCAAAGGGTTTTTACCAGCAGCAGGTTGTTTCCTGGCTTCCCTGATTTACCAGCTTGTATAGACCACTTGCACTTATTTCTTTGGTGGATGTCAACTACAAACTATAGTATCTTCATTGATTAATTTCTCGGTTAAAGTCGAACTTTTATTTTGTCCTCCAGATCCACCGTTTTTGACGTAAGGAGCAAGAGGTGTATATAAATACGTGTAATGGCATACTTATAACCATTTAGTAGTTAATTAGGAGACTGTCTAGCAAGGGCAGCAGTCTTTCCAAGGCCTTGTAACAATTAACTTGACCAATTTTATTGAAAGTTCGCAGTTTGTGTTCACTGGAGAACAGGATTATCTAGCAAGGGTGGAAATCCTTTAACCTCCTTGAAACAAACCGAGCTAGGCTAAGCCAAGCTGACAGAGCTGTCTTATTGAAGTGTCACAGATCCGTTTATGTTAGTATTTTAGAACGAGTAATTTTTGTTTGGCAACGATTGCAATCTTTCATGTTCGTTGATGCGTTATTGTAAGGTTGCATATTAGGTTATTGTGATTTCCTCAAAAAAAAATAAAATTCATCGCACGAAGATATATTCATTAAGTGCAACGCGAATTGCGCTAACAACCTCACGTCTCCGTATCAGGGGAAATGCTTTACAAGGCTGATTAGCGCCAGAAGTCTTGATTACACTGCAGAGATATTTTGAAAGTTTTGTATCATAAGCGCTAGACACTATTGCGATTACTGGACAACTTAGACAGCTTGTGTCACGGTGTAGCTTATCAGCACTGCATTTGCCTGGGGTGGGGCGGTATCATTATTGCATAATGATCCTTTGGCGTTTTATTGCCCTCACCTTCACTGGTCTCAATCATCAGTTTGAATTATGGAAAATAATTATGTAATTTAATTATGACTTCTTAATAAACGCGGCTGTGGTCCAAGGGGATCATAGCCAATTTATCCCAATTGGTGTATTTCATTTTCCTTGTGGGTTGCCCAGTAAACAGAGCTCAGTTAATGCAGTGCTGATATTAGTCAGAGAGAGACGGTGGAAGACATAAAGGAAATATTTGCAAGCGAATAGGATTTTTATGTCTTCCATCTGTCCGGTTTATATTGTAATTGAGAATGTAAATAACGAAAACCTTATTAATGAGAACTTACATGACCTAAGGCAAAGAGGTGGTCTGTCTTTACGAATGGTAAAGATCTAATTACAGCTTATATAGGTATCACATTCAAGAGTGCAGTCTCAGTAATCACTGCTCTTCGCAAAGACAGGTATAGACGAACGATTTCAATTTGCCCACCCGCCTCCCCTTTAGCTGACCACCTTTCTGCTTTGTTGTGTATTAGATTCTGTATTATTCTTTGCCTATCTGGCGTTTTATTGCCCTCACCTTCACTGGGCTCAATCATCAGTTTGACTTATGGAAAATAATTATGTAATTTAATTATGACTTCTTAATAAACGTGGCTGTGGTCCAAGGGGATCATAGCCAATTTATCCCAATTGGTGTATTTCATTTTCCTTGCGGGTTGCCCAGTAAACAGAGCTCAGTTAAAGCAGTGCTGATATTAGTCAGAGAGAGACGGTGGAAGACATAAATATTATTATCCCGTGCAGTGTATTTGCTTATTGTGGGATAAATACACCCACTTTTGCACAGACTGTCCATCTTGTAGTTTCTAATAACTATTTCATTGATATAAGACAGCCATATGATATGTAGATAATATTTTATGTGACTGTACCAATAAGAACTATCTCGAAATTTCTGCCAAATACACAATGGAAATCATGTGGTTCCGAATACCATGTACATAGCTATTGTTGTGCTAATCAACTAAACTATGGCATTCTTATGGCTTCAAAAACTTTAAAATACTAACATTAATAATATGACAATGAGAAATGTGGATATAAAAATCTTATTTCTTACCACAGATTAAAAGAACATTGTTGACGTGAGGTAACATTGGGCGATGTTGGGTGACACTGGGCAATATAAGGCGATATTAGGCGACATTGGGCCCCAGAGTAGGCTAAAAGACTTCGCGAAAATATTTCTCCAAGAGAAAACATTTATTAAGACAGTAAACTCTACAAGTAAAGCACTTTAGGAAAAGTACAACTATACGAAACCACCTAAACTGAGTATCAGTCTCTCTTGAAAGAGAGCCTGGCACTAATCATTGATTCTTCTCTTCCGCCCCCTATTCATGTCACGCGCCATAGCCAATAAAAATCACTGTAGTGCGTGTGACTATAAAAATCTTCACCGAACAAATGAACAAAATATTTCAAATGTAACCTCAAAAGATTCATTGTTTGTGCATAAACATCTTCAAACACACGTTTATTGAGTTTTCAAGTAATCTTTCGAAGTTAGTAAAATCAAGTACTGTATACTGCAATGAACCAGCAATTTGGGAAATTATTTATACGATATTTATATATAATATATATATACGATATTTATATATTTTATATATATTTTATTTAATGGACAACGGCAATTGCGATTTTTCGAATATCGACAACGTTTTAAATGTTTTCACTAAAAGTTCTGTTTCTCCCGATTTCAACAAGTGCTTTTAATAGCTAGAGATAGCTAGAGACGAGATATTAATTTGTCTCACGCGTCTCAGTTCAGATTCAGACATTTAGTAAAGCAAAGCGACCTTGATATGGTTTGTATTCAGACTTTATACTCAAGAGTGTTTATAAGTTCCAGTGGACTATAAATTACGGACACTGCTTTCGCTTTTCCTTTTCAACTTGAACTTTCAAGCACAATTGTTTCCTCCCGTAGTGAGACGACGAGACAGCAACAGTGTTTTGTTTTGACAGCTAGGCTGGCTTTCAATACACATTGCACAGCTCTTGCTCTTCCTTCACGCATAGTATTACGGGCAAAACGCGGAAGTTCTTTCTTCAGCTTCTTTAATCGCTCTTGTCCATGAAAATGGCAAAAACGCTAACGGTAAACTTGAGAAAACACAAACTTTCTAGTCGTAGAGATAAATCCAATTCCGTGGAGATAAATCCAAAATGACGGATGTATAAGGGTATCGTTTTCTGTAAAATTGGGCCCCTGTCACGTGACAGAACATTCTATACATACTGTTTTTATGACGCGAGTCTTACAAACAAACAAATGCTGCGCATGTGCAGTATAGAGACTGTGATTTACCTTTAAAATAAATAAGATTTTAAGCCGTGGAAGTTGTATGGTAATTAGCAACCAGAATCATTTTTAGTTGTGTTAAATGCCTGGTCCCAAGGAGAATGTTGAAATGCAACACCCCACTCCTGTGTACATGTCAAAAACTTGAAAATTCCCTAAATTCCCTATTGGTTGATGCGTTATAAGTCTATAAATACATTTAGTATAATTTTACAAGTTTCTGTCACAAATCCTTGAATTTCATTGCCTATCGCAGCATTAACTATCCGCTGATAGAAACCTCAGGCGGTAAGCCAACAAAAAGCCTTCTTTTAACAAAATTGATCAATCACAACATGCGTAGTATGTCATGAGCAATGATCATTAGAGCCAGCGGTTGTTCTGTTAAGCAACAATGGCGCCGAAATTATAATGAGTGGGCAAATGACAGAAGAAATTGAACATTTTGGCGAAGCAATAAGTTATACAGAAAACAAAAACGGTTACAAAATGGTTAGAATGAAAATTATTAACGGTAAGATCGTTAAAGGTCAACTCAAGGCAAATTATTTTTCCGACTTATTATATGCGCCAAAGTATGGAGAATACGAATATGATGACAAAAATGAAGCAAACTGTAGTTTTTGTTGATTTCGCAATTTTTGCTGCCGACCGAAGGGAGGCAGCGCACTATTCTTGACATTATCTCGTGCCCAGTCCTTTTTCCGAGCTATGTATAGCCGAGATCTCGATTTGTTAAATTTTGCGTTTGTTTATTTATTTGTTTGTCTGTCGGCATTACGTCATCCATATACCGTCGATACTCGGTCGGTGGTTCAGCTTCTCGAAGTTCTTCCTCGACAGAAAATTCACGGTAAGCTACAAATACATCATGTCTTTACTTTCTCGTGGATGTATTCATCAAGACCGTCAAGGTTTCAGTGGCCAGTCTCGAGGAAAGCAGTGCTCTTTCATGAGTTTATCAGCGCTGTTAACAGCAAAAGCTATTCCAGTTATCGAGTGAAAATATTCGACAACCATAGGCAATGTCGTAGACAATGTCCAAGTACAAGGAGACAACATGTACTTGAATGCTTTTAACAATGATCTCATTCCTCGTGAGGGATTTCTGTCGCTGAACAACTTACCAAATGTTGTGAACCTCTGATCAACACACTTGTGAACTGTCTTACAATTTCAGCGAGGAGAGTTTATCTTGTCGAGGTAAGATATCAGTTTCTATAAATGACAGCTGTGTTTCTTGGTGGGAGACTTCACGGTTGTTTTCTTCTGTTTTTAGGTGTATATTGGTGTGGGTTCATCATCAACATTCTGATCAGACGCTACTATCTGCGTGTGTGTGTGTTTTGATTTATACAAATTCTGCAAAATAATATGATGGGCTCAATGGCACATTGCTGTAAAATTTTATTAAAGCTCTAGATTTGTCAAATATATTAAGCACTTGGAATTGCATTGACAGTTTTTCCACAGCATTAGAGCAAGAGGCATGATTATTTAATATTTGTATATTATAAATTATGTGTACATCCTGTCAAAACCATTGCCATATGTCAAGCGATAAGTTATACTAACTTGTAGTTCTCAATTATATAATTAAAAATATAGAAGAAATGTGTACATACTCTGTCTATTGTAATTAATATTAAATTTTTGGACTTTCCAACCTCCTTCGCAAGCAACTCTGTGGGTTCTTATGGTGAACAGGTGAGAAAAACTTGGGCTACCACTAGAGTGGGCAATCTTGGGTGGAGTGGGCAAGGCGTGTCACATTAGTCACAAAGGTTGTTATCCATTTGAGGCAGCTATTCACTTGCGTATAGTAACTTCTAGTTTAACGAAGTACTCTAAAAAAGCCGTGTTGTATAAAGAGTCTGGCACTAGCAAGTTTGTGATGTAAACAGTTGAACCTAGTATGATGAATATAGCTTGTGCAAGTTTACATCCGCCCATATATTAAAGTATTTGACGCTTTTCGAGTGTGTTTACTTTAATGGATCGAAAAATCGTTCTACCGTTTACGTCACACACTTGCTAGTGCCAAACTCTTTATACAACACGGCTTTTTATAAAAATATTTCAAAATTCGTCGATTCAACATCCCAAAATCAACAGGGGAAAATTTCAATTCAATTTTTTTTCATGCAAACAAAACACATTTCAAAATTACATTTGCTTTGACAAGATTTCATGATGTAAACTACATGCTAAATTGAATGTTTCTTTCAATTTCTTGTCATTTTTACAAATCAAATGAGTGGATATATATATATATATATATATATATATATAATTAAGATTTAATGCTGTGTCGCTACTCCGAGTTTCACGCTTTCGCGATCTTCAGGCAACTGACAGATTAGGTTTTTGCTATTCGTTATATACATTGGCTACGTCATTATCATTATTTAAGTTGGTGTTTAGTTACGTGTCGACACTTCGAAAATAATTCAGATCGTTTGTTCAAAAAGTTTTTCTTTTTTGCCTTCATCAATAAAAGTTTTTCTTCCAGACATAAATTGCATCGTTTTGATCCTGTCTTGTATGCCGCTACGTGCTTTACTACAGACCACTTGATGTGGTGGTCTCGGTTTCCAATCTTCAATTTCCAGATATGTTTCGACAACTCGGTGTCGTTGGCGTATTTTACGTTTCGGAAAGATTTGGTATGGTTGCGATATCTCTGTTTGAAATCGTTGGCCGTTACTCCTATATAGTTCTTTGTTTCTCCGTTGTCTGTTGTCGTTACTTCGGCTTGGTAAACCAAGCTCTTTGTCAAACAATTTCCAGCGATTGGACATTCATCAGGTCATTGGCAGTTACATTTGCGGGATACGTTGTTTGTTGTGTGGTTTTGTGTAGTATTTTTCGTCAATGTGTGGTTGTTGTGTTTACGAATAAAGCTTTTCATGTTCTCTGTGCAGCTATAGCTGACACGTACAGTGTGGCGGTTGAATAATTTGTGTGAAGGCGGAAAGTGTTTGTCGATGAGTTGTAAAAAGTCTCGTTCTACGTTCGTTCTGACGTTTCTACTATAAGGTGGGTTGTACCATATTACGTTTCGTCGTCGGTTTCGTCTTTGTGAATTGTTTCTGTTGTCGTCTTGGTTAGATGGTTCGTACGTCAAGGTTGTGTCGAAGTTGCTTCGTTTAAAAGCGTCATTGTATAGTGGGGCAGCTTCGTTGAACGTTTCTTGGTTGCATGAAAGTTTGTTGACTCGTTTGTTTATCGATGAGGGTAATTGTCGGATGATTGTTGGTGGGTGGTTCGATAAACGGTTGATGTAAAGTGGTTCGTCATTAGGTTTTCGGTAGGGTTTGTATGTTCTGTTCGTTAGGTCAAAGGTTATGTCAGGAAGTTGACAATCTTTAGATTTGCTTTTGCGGTGATCTTCAGGCCGAATTCGCTTTCGAAAAAGCTGCTTAATTCTTTTCTTGTTTTATCTGCCAGTCTTCCTGACGTGGTCGCAAGTGCAGCCAAGCCGTCGTCTCGGTATAAACCAAGATTAATGTTAAATCGTTTCTCCAGCGAGTCTAGGATGAATAGGCCAACCAGTTCACAAATCTCGGCCCCGTCGTAGCTACCCATAGTTACGTCGAATGTAGTGGTGTTGTTTTTCTTCGTCCATGCTTGACCGTTGTTAAATAGAAGTGATTTTTGTGCGTGTTTTATGATTTTGGTGTCGCTCTCGGAAATGAGGGTGAATTGTTTGCCCCAAGCAATTGCTCTGTCAAGTAGGTCTTCAGAGATAGATGGGTAGAAATCTACAACATCGAATGATAAAAAGTATGTCTGTTTTTATTGTCTATTGAGTTGAACCAAGCTATGGTTTGTTCTGAGTTTTGCCACTGTTGCGCACGGGTTTGTTCTCGGATTTCCGTGTTGATTTTGTCCAAGATGGTTTTACTGACTTTGCCGAGATCGCTCTTTGCGGGGTTTATCAGGCGGCATTTTGTAGGTAAAGTCAGTAAAACCATCTTGGACAGAATCAACACGGAAATCCGAGAACAAACCCGTGCGCAACAGTGGCAAAACTCAGAACAAACCATAGCTTGGTTCAACTCAATAGACAATAAAAACAGACATACTTTTTTATCATTCGATGTTGTAGATTTCTACCCATCTATCTCTGAAGACCTACTTGACAGAGCAATTGCTTGGGGCAAACAATTCACCCTCATTTCCGAGAGCGACACCAAAATCATAAAACACGCACGAAAATCACTTATATATATATATATATATATATATACATATATATATATTATATACATATATATATATATATATATATATATATATATATATATATATATATATATATATATATATATATATATATATATATATATATATATATATATATATATATATATATATATATATATATATATATATATATATATATATATATATATATATATATATATATATATATATATATATATATATATATATATATATATATATATATATATATATATATATATATATATATATATATATATATATATATATATATATATATATATTTACATGTGTTCACGTGATCCCCATTGTAGCTCTGCTATAAATACGCGTGATCACATGTGAGTTGTTTACTAATTTCTCCTGACGAAGAGCCTTCGCTCGAAACGTCGAGAAGATTTTTCTGTTTTTCAGGCCAACGTGACTTAGCCCTGGTAATATTTATTTATATATATATATATATATATATATATATATATATATATATATATATATATATAGAATGAAGAAAAAAAAAAACAGGCAACCTTATACTGGTCCTTTATTAATAAACGTTTCGACCATTCGTCCTTCATCAGTAACAATACAATGAAATAATTACTTATTAAATATTTTCACTGATGAAGACCGAATGGTCGAAACGTTTATTAATAAAGGACGAGTATGAAGTTGCCTATATATATTGTTTATCTGTATATATATATTTTCAATATTGTACATGAAAACCCATGCTAAATTATCTAAATTATGCAAGAAACCTTTACTTTTCCATCAGTTTAATACAAGGAAATGTCCGAAAGGACTTATTGAACGTTTATTGTTGGCATTTAAAAATGTATTAAACGAGCCTCAAAGAATACGTTATACTCGAGAATTTACTTAAGTTTTGTTGGTAAATTTATACTAAAACTGTCGCCTCGTTGACACGAAAACTCGAGCTCGTTGTCTAATTGTTAAATATTTTGTGCTAGGCAATACATTAACGTCTCACTTCTATATTTAGAAACGTCAGATAAATCCATATAAATTTTTATCCTAATGTCAGCAAGAGTTGACAAGGCAAATTACTGAATAGATACAGTAATTACTGAGGCCATTTTTGCATTATTGAATATGTTTCAGCCAGGCGAGGGCGGATTTCCTGCACTCATCAATAGTTGGTCGATCTTTCGGATTTGTGCTCCAACATTTTTCCGTCAGTGTTTTCCACTCAGGTATAGGGTTGTGATGATCCTTAATCTCAAGTGATGGGCGTTTACCTCTTCTCAGCATTTCCAAATGCTTATTACAATTTAAGTTGATATCATTGAAAACGTACCCACCAAACCATAGTTCCCAAAGAATCATACCAAGACTATATATGTCTGCTTGTAAACAATAGGTTTCTGATGCAAGAACTTCTGGAGCCATATACATGAAGGTTCCAGCAACGGTACCTGTTATATCCACTACCCCTTTGGCAAGACCCACGTCGGCAATCTTGGCAGATCCATTGTTTGCCATCTGCATTTTGTAAGGTAAGAAATATATAAAAATTATATTTGTACGGTAAAATCATGATCACCTCGGTTTTCATTGTTCTCAAAGGGAATGTAAATCCCGTATTTTCCTCATTACCCATGCATACGCCTTTGTTTTCTAAATTTCCCCGGGAAATTAAGCAGAAAACAAAAGATTTCTTTGTCTACTAATTTTCCCTCATCAAGCATGCAGGGGAAAATTAGTAGACAAAGAAATCCTTTGTCTTTTACTAAATTTCCCGCTTGCATATCTATTATGCAAACAGGCGGTCCTAGAACACTCACAACATTTTTATTAACAGACATCAGTAGGTTAATCCCGCCCTTCAGCGGAAATATGTGAAGAATGTTGCCGTCATTACTAGCGAAAGTGACGTCACGCTATGAACCAGAAGTATGTATAGGGGAATACGTATAGGGGTATACGTATAGGGGTATAGTATAGGGGTATACGTATAGGGGTATACGTATAGGGGGCGAGTTCGTTTCACTTTACACCACGTATTTTAGGACCGCTGTACAGAATGTTTATTTTTCAAGAGCTATGCGAACGTTCGCGAACGTTCGCGTACGTACGCAAATATAAAACTTTTTTCAAAAGGGAGATAAAGGGGGTATGGCGAATGGACATTTTAAATCATTTAGTGTATGAAGTCGGGAAAAAAACTTTTATAAACATTTATTATTTTGTTAAAACGTTGTAAATATTATTTGTACACACCTGTTTAGATTTATATCTAATTTTTAATAAACAGGTAAATTATTGTGTAATAAATATTAAACATTGTTCATTATATAATAGATATCAATTCAAATTGAGTAGTTTTTTAGTAAATATCCATTCAAATTAACTAAAAACATTATTAAATAGAATTAGTTAAATATTCAGATTGGTTATAACATCAACCATTACGATTAGGTTTCCGGGAGGGTCATGTTAAGTATTTCGTTGAAGTCAAAGTCTTCAAACATTGTACCGTTCAAGTCTTCAAATAGGGTACTGTTCAAGTTGACATCCTCTAATACTATCCCAAGATCTTCAGTATTCATCAAGTCACTCTCCAGGGGGACGTATGGTTCAACCACTGATGCTGGACACTTGTAGAGCATTGTTGACTAGAAGAGGAGTCTCCCCTCTCCGCCTTAGCGTGAAACTTCGTAACGATGGCCGGGTTTACATAGTCATGGAAGTTGCGAAGATTCACCAACTCCTCCCGGTATTTCCGTCTGTTCCTCTTCATTCTGAGAGCTTCGCGTTTTCCATAATCCAACGTGTGTTGTTTTTTATTCATGGTTTTTTGCGGTATTATTAATAGTAATACTTTTGTTATGACTGGTTAAAGTATGGTGACTGTGGACTTACACGCGTGTTTATTGCGTGGGCTTACCACGACATGACGTTGCGTACGTTCGCATAGAATATATAAAGGCGAGACCAAATATTGTTTTCATTTGTGTTTACTCTGCTTATGCTGAGGAAACTGCTCAAAGTATTTGTTTTCGAATGTCGTGTGAGTTCTACGAGTGAAAAGAGAACGCTTTAGAATTCAAGTATGGATATTGTGAGAAAGATTATTGATTGTCAGACGATTGTTGAATTGACAACGCTGGAAAGTTTATATATGCTCAACGAGTACGAACAGGGTTTAGTTTACGAAAGGAAGATTGAAATTATAACGTCGGAACGAAGCATTGACAATGAACAACAGGGATTATCGGCAAACCTTTTTGATACCTGGTCCCCAGAGCAAACACAAGAGTTTTTGACCGATTGGAATAACGATGAACCTCTTCTGGAGATGCTTGAAGATGCTTGGCCGAACGAGCAGACTGGCCGTAGACAAAAAAGAACCATCGACGAAGTGAATGATGGTGCAAGCACATCGGACGAGGTTAGCGATAGTAATTATTTTACCGTGACCGATGTGAAACAAGTGAGAGTGAAGAAGTTCAGCACGACAGGTGTAGATTATACTATGCAGTTTACGGACATGTTCGCACATTTGGAACTTTCTGAATTTCATAATCGCCTCCACGAGATATTTCAAAGCGTGTTAGATACTGTCACCCGAAATATCCCTGAGTATGATCAAGTTCGTTTTGTGTTACGTTCACCTCAGCTTGAATACCCTATATCGCTACCGTTCATGCCTCGTCAACGCCTCACCACTGAACGCGTGCTAGCTGAAATTGAGCATGTGATTCAATCCAATCGGCAATTTCGATTGAATGATTCCGTACATGTGAATTTGATTCATGTGGAAATGCCCCATGGCGGTAGGGGCACCAAGCGAAGCGAAATCAATTTGGAGAAGCATTTGGCTAAAAAACGTTCAATTATTCGCATTCAAAACAAAGATGAACTGTGTCTAGCCAGAGCCCTGGTTGTCGCAAAAGCCAAAATTGAAAACGATAGCCAGTATAAAACTATAGTTGATCATCGTTGTCTAATGCAAACCCGTTTAGCTCAAGAATTACGCACTGGACGAAGTCAAACAGTTTCAAACCTATCTTTCCGAGTACCAAATCAACATCGTGTCCAAAGAACATCAAAACACCCTCCTTTATACCGGTCCCGATCAAGAGAAAAGAATTTACCTCTATCTCCACGATAACCATTACGACGTCATCACTAGCATGCCCGCTTTTTTCGCCCGTAATAAGTATTGTCATGCCTGTAAGAAAGCCTACGATCATCAGAGAGAACATTTGTGTCCCAACGCGTGTCAATGCTGTCGTTTTCCGAACTGTCCCATCGTATCCTGGATTCATTGTGACAAGTGTAATCGGTATTTTAAAAGTCAAGAGTGTTTTGATCGACATAAACAATCGGTGGGAAAATCGAAATCCATCTGTCCCGATCTCGTCAAATGTTCTGAATGTCATACCATCGTGAAGCGAAGTAAAAAGAAACCTGACAAGCACCAATGTGGCATGACGAAATGCAAGATATGTAAAGAATATACTCGATCCGACAACCATCAATGTTACATGCAACCTGTGAAGAAACGAGACACAGCCGAAGCGGTCAACGAAGCCGATGATGATGAAGGCGGGTACAACCAACTCCTGTTCTTCGATTTCGAATGTCGTCAAGAAAACGGTAACCACGAACCCAACTTATGCGTGGTCCAGAACGAAGCCGGTGACGAATGGTCGTTTCAAGGAGACAACACGCGAAACGAATTTTGCCAATGGTTGTTTACCGAGGAACACAAGGGATGTGTCGTGATAGCACATAACTTCCAAGGTTACGATAGTTATTTCATTCTCCAGTATCTACGCGAGAACGGTGTTTACTACAACGTGATCATGCGCGGTGCAAAGGTCCTTACGCTGTCGGTGCCTATGTTCAATATCAAATTCATCGACTCTTTGAGTTTCATACCGATGAGATTGGCAAACTTCCCCAAAACCTTTGGCTTGGACGAACTCGCAAAAGGCTACTTCCCTCACCTATTCAACAAAAAAGAGAATGAAAATTACGTTGGACCTATCCCACCTATCCCATTTTATCTTCCTGATGGAATGAGTCCCGAGGAGAAAGAAAAGTTTCTAGAATGGCACAATAATTTGAAAGAGAACAATTACGTGTTCGACTTCCAGCAAGAAATCCTGAGTTATTGCCGTTCCGATGTGGATATTCTCCGTCGTTGCTGCATGGAATTTCGCGAACTGTTCCGTGATGTTACTGATATTGACCCGTTCGAGAAATGCCTTACCATTGCATCGGCATGTAATCTGGTCTATCGAACGAATTTCCTTGAAGAAGATACCATCGCCATCATTCCTCCTCACGGTTACCATCCGAAAATCAAACAATCCAACATTGCCCTGAAATGGTTATCCTACACTGCTGAAAAGAATGATATCTACATCCAACATAAACGGAATGGTGGAGAGAAGAGTGTTGGCGAATATTTCCTGGATGGATTTCACGAAGAGACCAATACGGCTTATGAATTCCAGGGCTGTTTCTGGCACGGTAAGTTGTCAACACATCCCTCCCTCAAACGGAATGGTATTAAAAATTTATTTTTTTTGTAGGTTGTATGAATTGTTATGCAAGGGATACAGTCAATGGTGTCAGCAATAAAACCATGCACGAACTGCATCAAGCGACAGTGGAAAAGGCCCTATACCTTAAACAACGTGGTTTCAATGTGATCGAAATGTGGGAATGTGAGATGAAGCGAGAATTGGAACAAGATGAAGATATGAAACAGTACTTTGACAACTACGATATGGTGGATCCTTTGGAGCGTCGTGATTCTTTCTATGGCGGGCGAACTAACGCTACGAAACTCTTCCACGAGTGCAAAGAGGGTGAGAAGATAAGGTAAGACGATTTTTGTAACAAGATGATACCCGAAATGGCACTTTTTGGCCCTATTGGGCCCCATGGCCCGATAACCCACAGTAATAATATATTCTCGTATTATCCATGTTCGATATAATATTCCTTTGATGTTTATAAAATTTATGAACAGCGGCTAGTACTGTCAAAAGAAGGAAAAAGGGGGTTTAACGAATACGAAAATGTATACATTTTTAGAGCAAAATATTGTTGCTAGGACACTGCTTCACTTGGATGCATAAATTAACACAGACATGGGTTAACGTTTTAAACAATTTATTCCTCGTAGTATAACAATTTTACACAAATATACAGTTCTTAAACATATTGTCCAGCTTTTACAGTATTTTCCAGCTTTGATCGCTTGACTTTGTAAACTGTTCCGTCTTCCGCTAGTAGGAGTTTACGTTTTTGTCCCTTGTGTTCCACAGACTTGACATCCAAAACTTTGACTACACTTCGTTTCTTTTCTGCAGGAAATAGAGGCACTTTCTCGTAGTCCAGTAGGCCAGCCCAATCCTTGCATTGTACAACTTTACATACAGCAAACTTCCTTCTGGTACATTACGATTTGACCCCCGTGGGAGTGTGTAATTGAGCCTGCATTAATTGATGTGGGCGGCATTCATGGTACGCACGCGTATTACTCAATTTATGACGTTGCCACGGGAGACCGACTCTGAACGGCACTTGGATTTTATATTTGGATACAAAAACAACGTATCCTTTTATAGCTTCGCGAAAGGTCTGTTTGTCTGAATAGAAATGGATTTTGATATTGGAAGTTCTGTCGAAGCTGTAGATAGTTGTGGAATTTGGTGTGGTGGAATCGTTGCAGAAAGAAATGTCGATGGTGCTTTTCTTGTCAAGTTTGATGGCTACAGTCATCGCTACGATCGTGTGATTGATAACCAGTTTGAAATAAGGGCACCCACACCATCGGCAATCAGTCCGTTAAAACGAAAACGAAACCAAGACCATAAGGTATTTAAACCATGCATAAATTTTGATCTGTTTGTGTTAGTTCAAATCTTTTCAGTTTACGAATAGACAATTTGACCATTTATAAGCTTCATACACGTGTCGTGATTGTTGATAGGGATTAATTTATTTTCCTTCATTCTGATTTATAGTTACTTAAGGCAAAAAGCATTATGCGTCGTTTGGAGAACGGTGATACTGTTTGGTTTAAACGTGACGAGGACGGTTCTGCCATTGTAGTGAGAGCTTCAGTGTGTATCATTGATCATTTTATGATGCAGTTGCAGATCGAGGTATGTGTTAGAATAAGACAAATTTTCATTATATATAGCAAGTTTCCAATGCGATAAGTTGTACGAAGACTACAGTAATCTTGTGTAGTTATATAAGCCACAGATTCATGATATGTGCATGAGCAGGCCTTAAAGCACAACTTATTCATCTTATAATTATGCTTAGGAATTTCACCTGGTCAGTCCAACATAGCACACTGAAAAACCCATCCCTGTAGAGGCTGGCCTTGACTGGAATGGGTTAAAATAACGAAGTGACTATGACCAACAGCCGGTCACAGTTATGAAAAAACTAAATGATTGGCAGTCTCGACCCAGGCTATTATATTTGTTCCTCTGTGACTGGCAAGGTGCAATAAACCTAAAACCAAAATACTGATCCTATAAACAGGCTATCACTTGCTCTAACTCTACTTTTTACTCTAAAAAACAAGATAAATCTTGGGAAAAACAAATTGACATGGTGAAAACTAAACAAGCCTTATTGCTGTGAGGTTAAGGAGTTTTAACCAGCATGATTTGCATTAGAGAGCCAGTTGCTAACAGGAATACAAGCTCTAGGAAAGAAACATATCCATGCATTGAAAATGGCAGTCAAATGCTGATCAAATGTTATATGGCTGGGAATCTACACTGTACAACAATAAGTTTTTTTCATGGTTGAATTAAAAGATGAATGTGTAGTCTAGTGGTAAACAATGTGTGTTTCAAAGCAAATCACCCAGGTTTGACATTCTGAGTCCAACATAGTTCCTTTTACTTTTAGGTGTGCCTTTATTTTTTTCCTCTAAGCTTTTCTTGTTTTAGGAATTTAGGGTTAGGTTAGAATGCATTAGTTTTATGGCTAGGGCTAATATTTTATCTTTGTTTAAGATTATTGTGAGGATTTGAGCCTTATAAAATAGACTGCCAGTTGCGGTGAAGCGAATGGACCCTGGGACAAGACTACCAGTCATTTGCCGGTCATATAGTCACTTCATTAAAAGACCTTGGGACATGACTGCTGGTCATTAAGTTTTTTCATAACCGATCCCTAGGGAAACCATATTGTTTTCCCAAGGCCAAGAGTGTCATCATTTACCAAACAAATGCTTATTTTGCCCCTGTTGAACTGCCAAACCTTCACAAGATCTCAGATCATTAATAATTTGCTATTAGTATAGGTAATAGCATGGTTCAAAGACTATCAAAATTGCACGAGTCCAAAGGACGAGTGCTATTTGAGGTCTTTGAAAAACTCACAAGTGTGTGTTTTTTTCAAATTGTACAAGAAATCATGCTATTACTGTACTTATTAATAATATACATGAAAAAATTTAACATGAAGAGCTTTTTTTCTAGTCAAAAATGATTTTTGTACAAATTTAAAAAAAATAAAAATTTGCACTGTATGTCCTTTTTTTTCCTGCACTGTATTTTACTCAAGACTGCAATGCTCTCAGCCAACGAGAATTGAGAAATTTTTTCATGTATATTAAAACCCAGCTGGATAACAATCTAATTTATTTCTTGTATTTTTTTTTCAGTTACCTGATGGAGAAAAGCAGCTTATTTCTGCATTTGCTCTATGTGATCCTCCAACCCCTGAACCGAAAAAACCTAACCGGAATCAGGAAAGGCCGCAGAATCGGGTCAAGCCAAGATCAACCAATGAAATGCAGCCTGAAGTTACACCTTCAGTAAACGAAGATACACCACTCGAAACCTCATTTGTTGAGTATCACATGGAAGCAATCCCTCACCTATTTGTCTTACGGCCTACAGATGGCCTCAAGCTTCAGATAGGGAATATAGTAAAGGCAGCATATTATATTGCCCCTCTCATGATTGTTGAGTTGTGGCAGAAATGTAATGTAATATTAGCAAAGCTCTCCCCATTTGATATTGTTGCTAATGCAATTCTTAATGATTTTGATATACAGTGTGATGTTAAGTATATTTCTTTGTGGGATGGAGAGAAGCTTAAGTCCAAAACTGTATGCGACAAGGTATATAACATAGCTTCCACTGAGTTCTTTTCATTTTTGAAGTGTAACGACTGTCCTGCATTAAGAGTATGTTATCGAACAGTCCTACTTGGGAAGGTTTTAAGAGATAATGTCCACTCTGGTTTTTCTAATTTAAATTCAACTAGGTTTTCTTTGGGACCTTTCGATGTATTTTGTGATGGTAAGATTTTTGGGTTTGGTACGAAGTCTTCCAGAAAGTTTTCACTACTTGAGGATGGAGACTTTGCCATTTTAGACACCATAATGGGTGGGAAATGGGATATAAAACTTGGCAAGGATGCAGATAGCTTTTTTAAATTTGCAACAGTAGTTGAAGTTACAAGAAACACTGATTTTGTGTTGTATGTTAATGTAAAATTTAGTGAAGCTAAATTCTTATTCTGTGATGACTACAGAAAAATATGTAAAGATGTTATACTTGAAAAAAAGCAGGAGATGGCTAATATAGATAAGCATTAGGTAAACAAACCTGGACAAATTTCAAAACACTGTAAACATGTATTTTTAAAAAAGTTTTTTTAAAGGTATGTTGCATAACTCATTATTTCACAACATGTTATAAAACTAACCAATCTCACAGCAAACAGTGCTTCTGATGTGGCAAGAGCCCATAATATAAAATGAGCTGTATAACTTCCTTTAATAAATATTATATGTAACTGAATAAATATTGTTAAATAGTTAAATATTTGTTCTTTTAAATAGTTAAATAAGTGTTAAAATAGTTTTGAAAGAGTGTTTATTTTCTGTTATTAAAAATGTTATTAAACTGACCAAGTCAAAAGCCCTTTTGTCTTGTAGGAATTCTTGACCTCAGGTGATGTACTGTGCCACTGCTTTCTTAGTTCATTGTTGACTTGATCAAAAGTGACATCTCTGCTGACTAGCTCCAACTGCTGTTTTACTGTCTCAAAATGCTCTTTTACAAACATCATATAACTGTTTAGTGGTTTTTTCACAGGTTCTTTTTTCTTCTTCTTGTGACTCTTTTTACCATCAACCAAATTTGTTGCACTTGACACTCTCTTTTCTCCTTTTGCATTAGCTTTAAGGGTTTTCTTTAGGTCTGAGAAAGCTCCAGTTCGTTTAAAATGAGTCTCATCAACGTTTCGAGCAACAACATGAATGGAAGATGTCTGCGGGGCATTCTTTATCTTGTCCAGCTTGAGCTCATAAGCTTCAGTTGAAGGCATAGAATTATGTTTGATTGCATCTGTAATAAATTTAGGAGAAACAATTTTCCACTTTCTTTGGAATGCAACAGCAACTGATGTATTGATTTTGTCTTGTTTATCGCATTCTTTCTGTGTGGTGATTAAATAATAATAATAAATCCAATAATATAGAGGGCAAAATTACTCGCATATGATTGGCTAATTGGGTTTTTGGCTTATTTTCGTAATCAGCAACAACGATAAACAAGTGACCTAACAGAAACATTTCTACAAAATATTTGAGTAATTGTAGATGGATTAAAGTCATGAAATGAGTGAAATACAAGCAGATTTTAAGGCAGAAGCCCTAAAATCAGATTAACCAATCTAAATGTGATTACCATACGATTACCTATACAAATTTAAAATACCAGATCAGATGATTTTACTTGTCAAGGGGAGAACCCTCAGGCTATTAAAAGCTTGGTGGTATACCTGGTCCAGTATTGTTTTTGTTATTCATGGTATTTAGTTATATTGGTAATGGTCAGTGGTGGTTCACATACTGCAGCAGTGTACTGGTGAAAGGTGATATCCAGCGCGTTCTACGCATGTACGGAACTAATGTTTACTTCTTCGTTTACAAAAATATATATACTGACACCTTATTCAAGATTGTAAGCTTTTCTTGCTTCCTCTTCATTGCTTGTACCCAAAACACAACATTTTCAGAAGAAATCCAAAGAGATATCCTCGTTGAATTGCTTAATTTTCTGCCATGTTGCTTCGAACGATTTTTTCAAAACATGACATTCGTAGATAATTACATGAAGTACTCAGCTCAGGTTGAGTACTTCATGTAATTATCTACGAATGTCTTGTTTTGGAGGTGCTCAAAACAAAGTTGGCGGATCATGTGCAGAACGCGCTGGATATCACCTTTAATCATATGTAAAAAGTGCAAAATCTACTGTAAACTGGAGATAAAATGACTGAATATACTTTTTTAACCATGGAACATGCATGAAAAAGGCACTAGACCCTAGTTCCATTACAGAATCATCCTCACAGAAACATGAAGAGGAAATTTCATGATTTTCTTAGAAATGCTTGATAGCTCAGCAGATAGAGTGGTGGGGTGGTATTTTTGGTGATAAATTGCTCAGACTATGCATAACAAAACAATCATAGGATTCAGTTATCACATACCGTATTAAGAATTATCAAGGCAGAGGTTTGTGTTATATGCCTCAGACTTCAGCAGATAAATCAAACCTCAGCCTTGATAATTCTTGATATGCTCATCCTCATTAAATAATTGTTAATTCCTTAGTCGGATACTGGATAGTGAAACAATTCACTATCTCTCTAGATACTAAACCCGGTGCAACCCTGGACCTCTCTACCTCTTGCATTGAGATAGAAACTATTAGCCCATTCCTACCTAGGCCAGCCTCAACCAGCCCCTTCTCTCTGCCGAATAAAATTGCCTGATGCTAGCTGGAATAAAATAATAAATGCTGCTTCAGACAGAAATGGAATTTAAGAGGAACATTTTTTCTACAGTGTATGTCATATTTTTGGTGAAAAGCCCTTAAAACTTAGAACTTTTCAGCATATCACTCCAAACCTCTTTATTTTAGCATTGTTTAGCTTATAGCTATAATTAATTTTATTGTGGTTTCATTCAGGGTCTTAAGATATCTGCTAATTAGGGGCTGTTATTTATATGAAAGGTGAATGCCCATTAAGCAGGATAGCCCAGTAAGTGAGATAATTTCTGGCTCGCATTTATATGAATGAATTTCATCCCACCTACTGGGATGATTTTACAACAATGAAAAGTCAAAACAATAGGTGGTAAGCGAGCCAGCCTGGTTGGAAATTGTTATTGGAAAATTTTCATCCTGCTTACCTTACTGAGATCTCACCTCTTTCGAGTGAGATCTCGTTAACCGGGCTAGCCCGCTTGCCCATATAAATGCAGAGGAATTTTTAACAGGAAAATAACTACACAGTGAGATATAGCTTACCGAGCTATCCCGCATACCAGGCACATAAATAGCCCCTTAGACATTCTGTTTTTCTCGCTTGACAACTATTGGGCTTTGAGCCTGTAGGGCTATTCCATTCACCAAATAAAAGTCATAAATCCTCTGGCTTTATAACTATACAATTAACATACTTTTTAAATGCATTTAGGGGTTGAGAATCATATCCAAAGACAAATATTTTCTGTAGTTATGAATGTAGTTACAATGCAGAAATGTTGAAGCCATTTTGCAATCAATGCAACATGGCACAACTTCAAACATTTTCTTTTGCCATACCACTCCAAACCTATTTACTTCTACATTGTTATCTAGCTTATATAGTCAACATATTTTTGAAGAGCCTCTGGGGGTTCAGAACAATCAGAGGCATTCGAAAGACAAACATTTTACATATTTATGAATGTAGGTATGATCAGTAGCCTACAGTTTCAAGCCCATATTACACGACATAGAAAAAATACACCTCTTTAATAAATACTAAATTACTGAATTACTAGTTGAAAGTAATGGACATACCTTGTCCTGATAAGAATTTATCGATTCGAGTGTATCCTCGGTGAGATATCTCTTGTTTAAGTCCAAGCAGTGAAATCGCTTCGTCGGTTGAGAAGAAGAGTTTTCCTTCATTGGTTTCGTAGTAGTCCAAAGACACAGGCCAGTTCCACGAGGTTGTTTTACCTGCCTTTCGTATTTCCGACTTATCGTTTAAATTAAAGAACAAGCATACCAGAAACGTTAAGAGAAACAAGAACCATGTCCACGAAGCTTGGCCAGGACAATTGAGAAAGAAGATGCCGTGCATATTAAAACGTCTGTTTATATTCATCTCCACTCGCTGAGCCTATCCCAGTATAACCATCTCCAGTCGCTGAGTATATTCCCGTGGGTTTTTTTACTGGTACAAACCAAATGCTGTTGGAAATTGTAGGCGAAACACTTCTTTTTTCATAACAAGGCATCAAGCAGAACTGGTCACAACTCGCAAGGGATTATGGGACAGTTACCCACTGGCCGTGGGGTTTACATCCCAAAATGCAATGGGGCCACAATTACACATTCGCACGGGGGGCTTCTTGTCATGAGAAGATAACTTTGCTTTGGATACGATGATTTTGCATTCTGTTGTTAATTGTTCTTTCTGTTCCTCCAAATTATCTCCAGCCTGATAAAGTACACCATCGGCCAATTTGACCACAAGTTTTTCTTGCCCGTAATGCTCGATGTAACCAATTGCCACAAGTGTGTTGGTCGAACCAAGAGGCAACTCGGCCAAATTTCGCATATGCTTGTAAGGCACCATTTCTTCCCTCGTCAGTGTTGGTGTGGCCTTCGAAGACGTCGTCGATTCCACGAGCATCTTTCTCAACTTTACTTGTACTTCTTGTATCTCCTTCGTTACTTGCTCCTGCAGTTGTTTAATAGCGTGTTTTACCATGTCTTCGGCGAAGGTCATATTGCAGTAAACGATAACGTTTCGCTGTGGAGTGCGACCCCATCCAGTAATATTAAGGATAGTCAGTGGTTTCTCGAAGAGTGTGAGGTAGTTACGCTTAGGATCTCTTATTGTCTCCTTCTGTCCATCCGTTAGGTTATCGCGTAAATACGTTTCGATATACTTGTTGGAATAGCAGAGTCCTAGCGTTCCGTTTTGGTCTGTTGCTACTAACATGATGTACTTCTCTCCAAATTGGGTTTGGGTCTCTCGCATAGCCATGACGTTGTAGGATCCTAAAGGCAGTTCTTTTAAGTGGATGATCTTGTTGTCGGACAAAGCGCTGCTATAATTATCCAATAACCATAACCTGTTCCTTTTTTCTGCGATCGCATCTTCGAAAGGTTGTCGACTCTCTCGTATCTCCTTCGCTGCTTCTCCGGCTACCTCTTTCCACTGTTTGTTTCGTTCTTTCTCGGGGGTACTGCGTTGCTTTACTGGTAGTTTAACTTCCAAAATATCTGCTCATAACAAATGCATATCCACTTTACAGTTCTTGTTTCCCTGCACGCGTGCAAGATAAAGCGTACAGTGTTCGTGGGCCACTAAACCAGCTTTCTCCAGCAGTTGTAATTTATCCTCTTTACTTCCTTCGTACCAGCTGTAGATACCACCGTTGGATACCAAGCGTGTTGTAAAATCTAGGCCCCCGTCTTTTCGACTTTTAAAATAGCGAGCTCCGGAAATGTCTACAAATACATCTTTAGTTTTTCCACGTCTAACTTTACTTCGATCATGTTTCGGATATGTTTGTTGACACGACCAACTTCCGTATACGTTTTCTTCGCTGTCACGAAATAATCCGGAACGTATACATAAAGCAGAAAGTTGTCCACGAACTTCTCGCTACAAGACGTAAAACCAATACTGTCTTGCTTCCCATGCTTGTTAAAGTTGACAGCCCCAGTTCTGTTTAGGGAGTTCTCTTTAGCAATCTTCTCCAAGACCACTGTACTCTTGTTGGATCGACCAAGAATAGCACGACGAGAAAAAAGACCCAAAGCTTGCATATTGCAAAGTAAAGTCAAATATTTTCCAAGAGATGTTCACAGCACCAACATGTGACAGAGAATGAGTAAAAAACTGCGAAGGGCGCTTTATATAACGCATTTTTGCAAGCTAGTCACTTTTTATAGTGACGTCACAATAACGGAGCGTGACAAGCCCCGGCTTTCCCAGGTTAGGACGTCTGGTCAGCAATCGGGCCATCGGGCCGTATAGTGCCTTAAAAGGCCAAACCGGGCCTAAACGGGCCAAATAAAAGTCTAACACACGTAAAAATGAGTTAATTATCGCTTCGAGGTCGTTGAGCAAACATTTAAGTATGGGTCGCACGCGTAGGAATTGTCCTATTTTTGGCTGTGGTAGTACAAACCTTGCTAGACTAGCAAATCATCTCGTTCAAGTACATGGTATGGACACAGAGCAACGCAAGAAATGGTTAAAAAATTAGATATAGATCTAAACAGGTGTGTACAAATAATATTTACAACGTTTTAACAAAATAATAAATGTTTATAAAAGTTTTTTTCCCGACTTCATACACTAAATGATTTAAAATGTCCATTCGCCATACCCCCTTTATCTCCCTTTTGAAAAAAGTTTTATATTTGCTATGCGAACGTTCGCGAACGTTCGCATAGCTCTTGAAAAATAAACATTCTGTACAGCGGTCCTAAAATACGTGGTGTAAAGTGAAACGAACTCGCCCCCTATACGTATACCCCTATACGTATACCCCTATACGTATACCCCAATACGTATACCCCTATACATACTTCCGGTTCATAGCGTGACGTCACTTCCGCTAGTAATGACGGCAACATTCTTCACATATTTCCGCTGAAGGGCGGGATTAACCTACTGACATCTATTCTACAAACGTATTCTACAAATCATGTCCCAAAGCAGTGGCGGATTAAGGGGGGGAGGGGGGGGGGCTGACTGAGCTACAGCCAAGGGCCCGCGGCCCGCGGCCTCACGAATCCTAGGGCGGCCTGGGGCTGCTGATGTCTTATTAAAAAAAGAATGCCCCAGGCCCCTACGTGCAGTGCAAGAAGGGGCCTGGGGGGCCCAATAAGAAATACAGCCAGGGGCCTCAGGTACCCTTAATCCGCCTCTGTCCCAAAGGTATAATTACTTCAATCAACAGTAAAACTCGTAAACAACTTCACTGAACCATACAAAAGCAAACACCTAAACTTATCTCAGCATACTTCTCTGAGTTTTCCTCGGCGATCATAGTATTACAAACTGATAACATGACTTGTCGGGAAATTAGCGATTAAATTGCCCTTCGCCTCGGGAAGATTTGTAAAAGTCTTCCCTTCACAAATCTTCCCTCGGCGGCGGGCAATTTAATCGCTAATTTCCCTCAAGTCATGTTATTACTTATAAATACTTGACACCATGGCGCGTAGAAGAACGAAGCGTTGGCTACGACAATGCTGTTGCTGTGAAATCACTTTTAGTAAAACATGCGTTGTTGGTTTGACATTGGTTGTTGAAAAGAAAGCTATTTTCGTCAGCAAGTTCTATTATTACAGTAGTTGTCTCTGACACTTTGATTCTTTGAAGAATCCATGCGAATGCGATTTTCTCACTTTGCAAGATAGTAGTAACACTGTCGTTCTCGTCACTATCTTTTTTTCCGAGAACATCGACGGTCGACGGATTTATATGTCTATGCTAAACCGAGACTATTCAAGAGAAGAAAACAAGTTTCCGGACAAGTTCTCATTTTTTTCCACAACGCATTGCATTGTGGCTGATAATGTATTAGCCACAATTATGCATTGCGTGTACTCGTCAAACTTAAGTTACTCGTCAAACTTAAGTTAATTTTCATTGCATCATTGCCATGTGTCTGAAAACCATTTACTTAGTAAAGTTACTTCGACAATTGCAACCAGTGGCAGTATTTTAACAGACAGATTATTGTGACAACAAGCCAGTTCGTAATCTCAAATGCCCATCAAAATGACGCGTTCTACGTCGGGATTAAAAACTTATTTGAATTCATAACATCAGGCCAGGGAAATCAGAATAACGAATTCGGAAGTGTAAATGAAAATGCCAATGAATGTTGCGGCTTTAGCCATTTTACATTAAAGAAAATTGTCGTTTACTTGAACTAGTTTTATCCCGACGCAGGACGCCTCATTTTGATGAGCAATCGAGATTACGAACTGGCTTATGGTAAACGATTTTGCTATGGTATGTGTGTATCGACTTTAACTGGCAAGCAAATGCGACCGATTTATAAAAAAAACTGATGGCCAATAAGAACATTTGCACGAAATTTATTCACTAGTGAGAAAGAGTATGATATATAACCAATAGGAAAACCTTACTATTAGTAAAGCAATATTGTACGACCTCGTTCGCACGGAAAGCTCAGTACGTATATAATAAATAGTAATAAGATAGCATAAGATTTCTTACCAAGATGTTGTCTAACTTAAGATCCCTGTGTACAATTCCATTGTCGTGTATGTAAAGAAGGCCATCTATGATATTCGTAGCCCATTCGATTGCCTGCGTGACAGAGGACTTTTTACCCGACCTACCAGGCACTTTATTGGGGTTCTTATCAATGTAATATCGAAGGCTAGTTTTGCACAGCTCCATTACGAAAATACTCCTTTTCCCGGCTTTTTCGTTAAGCAAAGAAGTGCCATAGTACTTCACTATGTTACGATGCTCCAGTTTCCTACAAAACAAGAAATAACTTAACTATAGATAGAATTTGCAGAGTGTATACTTCCACCAGAACGTGTTTAGGGTATCCTACGAACCAGCCTAGCTTACCAGTTTCTGAATATTATTTCATAATATATGCATATTAAGCGCAATAAGAGCTCTAAAAAGAAAGAAAAAGAATGAAAGAAAGAAAGAAAGAAAGAAAGAAAGAAAGAAAGAAAGAAAGAAAGAAAGAAAGAAAGAAAGAAAGAAAGAAAGAAAGGAAGGGAGGGAGGGAGGGAGGGAGGGAGGGAGGGAGGGAGGGAGGTAGGGAGGTAGGGAGGTAGGGAGGTAGGGAGGGAGGGAGGGAGGGAGGGAGGGAGGGAGGGAGGGAGGGAGGGAGGGAGGGAGGGAGGGAGGGAGGAAGGAAGGAAGGAAGGAAGGAAGGAAGGAAGGAAGGAAGGAAGGAAGGAAGGAAGGAAGGAAGGAAGGAAGGAAGGAAGGAAGGAAGGAAGGAAGGAAGGAAGGAAGGAAGGAAGGAAGGAAGGAAGGAAGGAAGGAAGGAAGGAAGGAAGGAAGGAAGGAAGGAAGGAAGGAAGGAAGGAAGGAAGGAAGGAAGGAAGGAAGGAAGGAAGGAAGGAAGGAAGGAAGGAAGGAAGGAAGGAAGGAAGGAAGGAAGGAAGGAAGGAAGGAAGGAAGGAAGGAAGGAAGGAAGGAAGGAAGGAAGGAAGGAAGGAAGGAAGGAAGGAAGGAAGGAAGGAAGGAAGGAAGGAAGGAAGGAAGGAAGGAAGGAAGGAAGGAAGGAAGGAAGGAAGGAAGGAAGGAAGGAAGGAAGGAAGGAAGGAAGGAAGGAAGGAAGGAAGGAAGGAAGGAAGGAAGGAAGGAAGGAAGGAAGGAAGGAAGGAAGGCAGGCAGGCAGGCAGGCAGGCAGGCAGGCAGGCAGGCAGGGAGAGAGAGAGAGAGAGAGAGAGAGAGAGAGAGAGAGAGAGAGAGAGAGAGAGAGAGAGAGAGAGAGAGAGAGAGAGAGAGACGAGAGAGAGAGACGAACAAACAAACAAACAAACAAACAAACAAACAAACAAACAAACAAACAAACAAACAAACAAACAAACAAACAAACAAACAAACAAACAAACAAACAAACAAACAAACAAACAAACAAACAAACAAACAAACAAACAAACAAACAAACAAACAAACAAACAAACAAACAAACAAACAAACAAACAAACAAACAAACAAACAAACAAACAAACAAACAAACAAACAAACAAACAAACAAACAAACAAACAAACAAACAAACAAACAAACAAACAAACAAACAAACAAACAAACAAACAAACAAACAAACAAACAAACAAACAAACAAAGGACGGAAGGCAGAACGGTAGAACGGCAGAACGGCAGAACGGCAGAACGGCAGAACGGCAGAACGGCAGAACGGCAGAACGGCAGAACGGCAGAACGGCAGAACGGCAGAACGGCAGAACGGCAGAACGGCAGAACGGCAGAACGGCAGAACGGCAGAACGGCAGAACGAAAGAACGAAAGAACGAAAGAAAGAAAGATCTAGGCTTAGGAGAAGTGCCCGTCTTGCCTTTAAATATCAACGTGGCTCTAAAACTTTACAACTTTTACTTAAAGGTGATGTACAGTCCGTTCTGCGCATGACCGCAATGTGGTTCCCCCAAAACAAACATTCGTAGATAATTACATGAAGTACTCAGCTCAAAGTAAACCGTTAGGAGCAACATGGCAGAAAACCAAGCGATTCGGAGAGGATATCTTCTCGGATTTCTTCTATTTCTCCTGAAAATGTTTTGTTTTGGGTACAAGTAATGAGTGGGAACCAAGAAAAGCTTACAATCTTGAATAAAGTATCAGTATTTTTTTGTAAATAAAGATGTAAACATTAATTTCGTACATGCGCAGAACGGACTGTACATCACCTTTAAAGGGTATTTATTTATTTATTTATTTATTAATAGGCAATAGCCTGTGTAGCTGCAACAGCTGAAGTAATATTTAAAACACGAGCAGGAGTGTTTTATCAGATTTAAAACCAGGAGGGGCAGCCCGAGTTTTTGAATGGCTTCAAAAACGATTCGTTATTGGATACTATGTCATTAGTATTCTTTATAAAAAATTGTATGTTCATTGGTATTCTTTATATATAATTGTATGTTCATTAGTATTCTTTCTGACGTCAAGAAGTTTTGTCAGGTGTAAAACCACGGATATGGTACTGATTTCCTTTGTGTTTTCCTCGTGAATTATTAATGAGTTTTTGAATGCCAATTACTGCGGTTCCAAAACAATATATATATACACATTAAAATGGTCAAATATTCAGAAGAGAATAGGTATAAACATTAAAATGGTCAAAGATTCAGAAGCAATATGGCGGGTTTGTAAGGTTTTGTCTGTGTTATAGTTTAATACATTAATGTAATAGTTAAGACAGTAATATAAAGAGAGAGAGGGGAAATTGTTTTGTTGTAACAGTTTTGAGTATGTATATTCCTAGTCCAGTTAACCTTAGAGGGAAATTGGTTTCTGCACTATCTTACTAATTCAAATTGTTGTATTTACCTTAATGCGTCCTCTTCACTTAAGAAATAAGTGACATTTTTGGCATCGATAATGCTTATCGAAAGTTTCATCGCCACCTCTACATCACATTCACCTTGGCGCAATTTCCCTTTATATACTGCACCAAAAGAACCTTGCCCAAGAAGGGATTGTCGATCTTGTTTCCATTTTAAATTATACGGCTCGATATCATAAGGACGGACGTTGTTGATTCCAAACATGGATGCACGAGCTTGAATTGATTTGCTTTCTTCTGTTATTGGGTAATAGAATTTCTGAACTTCTTCCTTCGATCGCGTTTCATTTTGGAGCTGCAACATGAAAATCTTGTCAGCCGCGATAATTGCTGGAATCCGGGCCTGCATTTGCCTTAAGTACAAATGGGCCTCTTCTAATTTGGACGCGACAAATGTCTGTAAACTTTGAGTTCCAGTGGTCATCTCGGTCAAGTAGATCTCGGATGCTACAGAAAGAAAGGCGCACTTGTCTTTTGCGTAGGTCTTCAGTTTATTGGCGTTGCTGATCTTGTTCTTGATAGCCAACACGCCAAGAATAGGAACACTGAGAATACCAGCGGCGAGGGTAAGTGGCACCCAGACAGGACTTGTGACACCAATAATAACTTTTTCGCCAGTCGATAGCGAAAAGTTATCGTCAAATGAATCTTGGACATAGCCACGTGAACGCTCGTCTTCAACAGCGATTTTTTCCAAGTGATGCAACCTTGCTTCCACTAGATTCCATCTTTTCAAGACATGGTCAATAAGCTTGGCACGAGTTTTGGTGAAAACTTGGTTTTGTTCTTCCCAGTCTTCAACGATGCAACGGAGACGGTTTTCCAAAGCCTTCAAAATGTTAAATTGCGTGACTTCCCAGGTTTCTGCCTTTTCCACCGCATCATCTACAGTCCAAGAGCGGAACTGTGTCATAACTTCATTTGAACGAAGATATTTGGAAAGATCTGTGACAGCTTTCCCTATTTCCTCATCGAGGAAAATATGGAGGGTCTTTAACACAGCATCGTGTTCCTCTTCGATTTGCTGTATTCGGCTGGTAACTATCTGTATCTTTCCAACGACTTCTTTTCCAGATTTTTCAGCATTCCGTATGAACCCATAGGTAAAGAAAATCATTCTGGACAAGACATAAGTCAACCATCTAAAAGTGAAGATTATAATTAACAAATTAGACAACGTCATAACGATCCCGATCTATGTTAATTTAAGTCTCGATACCGTTTTTTACAATTTAGATTTATATTAGTTCGACACTGTCAGATTTTGCATGTTTAAGCTTCATTCAACAGATACTGTTTATATACTGTAGATAAATGAATATTTATAATCTTGAATTCCGTTATTTTAGTAACATTGAGTCATTTTATGGCAACACAGACATAACAAATTCCCTTCAAAATGAACGGTGACTCCCAATTTTTTTCTTGCAGACTTTTTCTTCGAGTATCAACAATCAAATATTTTTCCAAAGCAAAAAAACCCGTTTGTTTTAACATTTTTTTGGCATTGGATTTTTTTAATTTTTGGTCTAAAGGAAAATTTTAGCGATATAAAACATGGTAGAAAATTTAAGCATAAGTCACCGGATAAAATACCGAAATACACTGTTTTTTTTCTTAGAAATTTCTAGTTTTTGGTGGCGTCAGCATTTCACATACATCATGCACCCGTAATGACGCAAGATGACGTCAGGAGCTTGCATAAACATCCTGACGAACACGAATTGTCACGCGAGTTCTTTTATTTCTCGTAATATTTTCCCCAACGCACATTCACCGAATTTAATGAAATTACAATGTGGAGCCACTTTAAAGTGTGACCCAAATTAAGGCGTCATCCAAATTAAAGCATGCCTCGCATTAAATTACACCTCGCGTTTAAATGTACCTCATATTATAATAATTTTATCGGGCATTGTGGTGCATTTTGCGGCTTAAAATATATTTTAGCTCGCTGATCTGAGCTAGCCTATCAGTTTTAACAGTGCAAATCACCATTGGTTTGTTGTTTGGCAGGTCTAAAATTCACACTGCAGACCGCAGATCGGAAAATGCAGACTGCAGACCGGAAAATGCAGTCCAGAGAATAAATGATTCTGCGAGGCTGTAATAGCATTCTTGATTAGTTGTTAAAAATCTGCCGCTTAATGAAATCAAATTTTATAATGGCAACATCTCTTTACACATTTTTTACGTATACACAGAACTTAGTCAAATTAAAAAATTCCTACTCCTCCCCTTTAGCCTCCTTTGCAGACGTAATGATGGTGTACGACCATAACACACCCCCCCCCCCCACCACCACCACCACCACACACACCCTTCCCCCACACACAGAGTGCAAATTTTAATCCCCGAGCCCGGGCGGAGGGCCGAAAGCCCCGAGCCTGGTGAGGGTGCTAATCTCGACGTGCGTGGAGTCCACTTTACACGCGAGATGAAAAGCTGAAATCAATTCTGAAACCTGTTTGTATATATATCTATATATACGTTATCAAATCCACAACATGCGCAGTTCGAATAGCAGGGTACTGGTAACTAACCTGTTAAGTTGTTCAAATTATTTAAATTACGTCAGCAAATTATAATTTATAAGTTCGGTTGGATTACGAAATAGTTTTTCAACGATCATGACGAAAGAAATCTTTTCCAGAAAAAACGGTTTCAGCTAAAATGTACATTAATATTACTATGAAAAAAGACCAAAGAAAGAAGGCTAACAAGAGATGTGGCAGCAAGAAGAAGACAACAATAAATACGACTTAAAACCACTGGAAAAAGCCTAAAAGACCGAAAACGATGCCGACCGAAATGTAACTAAAAGAAGAAGGATGTATCCTGAAACTGTTCAATGCCGGTAAAGAATTTTGCTCTGGTGTATTCTACATAACTCGAGAGGGAATGATGAAGAAATTTTGAAACAAACGGCTTTTTAGATCATGAAACGAACTGAATGATGCCTTCTCATATTTTTCTGTCAACAACGAAAAAAGTAAGAAACCGCGAACGAGAAAAACAATCCAAAAAGACTAAACTGAATTGCCAGTGTTTGTGGTCATAAAAGCAGAAGAAAGTTTAACGGTAGGAGATTCGTATTTACCAGTTTAGCTGAATTAAAATGGAAGAAATCTTGAAAATGAAAATTAATATAAATAATATGTTGTCTAGAATTGTCTTTCAACACTAGGACGTTGACATTGTGTCTTTTCTTTACCACTGTTTACATATAATTTTGAACGAAAATTTGTCATTTGGTTCATCTCGTTGTTTTCTTTTAAAATATTGACTTTGCATGTTCTTTCGGTGTGTCAATACATGACTACAGATGAACCTTGCTAGCTAATTTTCTGGATGTTTTCGATCTATGTTCATTAATACAACAAAAAACATAAATTAGGGGGGGGGGGGGGGGGTTGGTTGGTTGGGGTTGGGGAGTGGGGTTAAAAAATGCATATAAAGCGGGCGAGGGGTTGTTGCGTTCATGTATTTCTAGTATATACATATATTTTTTTGGTTTTTTCCCTTTTAACTTTCTCGGCATATCGTGAGATCTAAAGTCAAAGCAAAACGTTTAGAATCAAATTACAGTATTAAACTAGCACTTGAAAAAGTTAAAAAAATATTAATTATCGATCTTTTCTGAAATCCGTCACGACTATGCTATGATGCAACTTCAGTAACTACATCAGGCTATTAAAGTAAAAGCACATTGTCACCATATGTCGCAGACTTGAAAAACTTCGTGAACAAATTCGAGTTCACGGCATAATTAAAATTATGGTGAATATTACACACGTCAAAACTTGGACTAAATAGTCCGTAAAAAATGGACTAATGGCTTATAACAGGTTTTCAACTGGGACTAGCGTGCGAAACGGTTGACAATATGATCTTTGATTGCCAAAAAATTCCTGGATTCACTTAAGTTTTTTCCCCTTATGGATCATTTCCTGATGGATGTTTTTATCATTTATAAATGCTTGATACATGTACACAGCAAATGCTTCTGCGCGAGTGGTCTAATTGTCGCGTTGGTTATATGCTGTAATAGCATGATCGCCTCGGATTCTTTTATTCTCCAGGGGAATGTAAATTCGTACATCACTCATTTCTCATGCAAGAGGGAAATTTTTGCTTTGTCTTCTAATTTTCCCGTGCATGTTGATGAGGGAAAATTAGAAAGCAAAGGAATCCTTTGTCTTCTTCTAAATTTCGCGCTTGCATATATTTTCCCTCATCAACATGCGCGGGAAAATTAAATGCAACTTCTCTGATCAACCGGGTAAATTTCCTGTCGGTAAGATTCTCAAAGTTTTCCTCGGCGAGTCATTATATTACAAACTAATACCATGACTTTTCGGGAAATTAGCGATTAAATTTCCCTTTTGCTTCGGGAAGATTTGTAAAAGTCCTCGGGCCTGCGGTCTTCGGACTTTCACAAACCTTCCCTCGGCTGCGGGAAATTTAATCGCTAATTTCCCTCAAGTCATGCTATTACTTATAATAACGCATGTATATTTTTTTTATTTAGACCGACGGAGTCGACCGATTCCAATATTTGTGTAATATTGATTTTGGTGGAAAGAAACCGCCAGAAACTTGGGTAAGTGCGTTGCAGTTGCTGAAGAATTATGCCAACTGTATGGTTATCCGAGCTTTGGCAGAGATGCTTCATTATGACATTGTTATCATAATTACACATGGGGTAGATTTGTATCTTATGTATCCTTCAATTCCAGCTGTGCCCATCCCCCTCGGGCCACCCCAGGGCATTCACCTCTTTTCCTAATAAAAATCCTGGAGGTAGGGCTAACGCCAAAGGCGCATAACCCGGGGGTTGGGACTTGAAACATTCACACTTGCTATGCACTGTGAAAATATGTCTAATTTGACCACAGACGGCCCAAGCTCAGGTTGTGACTGGCGCCGTGCGGGCATTTTAACGGAAATATATTTAAAATATAAGATTTCAAATTTTCAAGAAAATAGGACAATATATTAGGACTTCCAAGTAATAGAACAACAAGATCTTTATTCTGTGACAATCTGCATGCATGCATAAGTATGGTATATGCTTACATGCGCGCGTTTCCTTCAGAGTTGTCTTTCAGGTGGCAGTAAAATTAAAATTACAGGAAATTATTTTTAAAAAATAATACATTTTACAAGTGCTAGTTTAATGCTGTAATTTGATTCTATGTGTTGATTTTAAATCTCATGATATGTCGAGAAAGTTAAAAGAAAAACGCGTAATCGGAAGCGTGTATATGTATGTGTGTGTATGTGTATGTGTGTATGTGTGTATGTGTGTATGTGTGTATGTGTGTATGTATGTATGTGTATGTATGTGTATGTGTATGTGTATGTGTACGTGTGTATGTACGTGCACGTGTACGTGTACGTGTACGTGTACGTGTACGTGTACGTGTACGTGTACGTGTACGTGTACGTGTACGTGTACGTGTACGTGTACGTGTACGTGTACGTGTACGTGTACGTGTACGTGTACGTGTACGTGTACGTGTACGTGTACGTGTACGTGTACGTGTACGTGTACGTGTACGTGTACGTGTACGTGTACGTGTACGTGTACGTGTACGTGTACGTGTACGTGTACGTGTACGTGTACGTGTACGTGTACGTGTACGTGTACGTACGTGTACGTGTACGTGTACGTGTACGTGTACGTGTACGTGTACGTGTACGTGTACGTGTACGTGTACGTGTACGTGTACGTGTACGTGTACGTGTACGTGTACGTGTACGTGTACGTGTACGTGTACGTGTACGTGTACGTGTACGTGTACGTGTACGTGTACGTGTACGTGTACGTGTACGTGTACGTGTACGTGTACGTGTACGTGTACGTGTACGTGTACGTGTACGTGTACGTGTACGTGTACGTGTACGTGTACGTGTACGTGTACGTGTACGTGTACGTGTACGTGTACGTGTACGTGTACGTGTACGTGTGTACGTGTACGTGTACGTGTACGTGTACGTGTACGTGTACGTGTACGTGTACGTGTACGTGTACGTGTACGTGTACGTGTACGTGTACGTGTACGTGTACGTGTACGTGTACGTGTACGTGTACGTGTACGTGTACGTGTACGTGTACGTGTACGTGTACGTGTACGTGTACGTGTACGTGTACGTGTACGTGTACGTGTACGTGTACGTGTATGTGTGAGTAGTAGGGATTTTTTAATTTGACTGTGTATACGTAAAAAATGTGTGAAGACATAAAATTTGACTACATATTACCATTTGCATTTTAGACCGTTGGTAATTAAATACTGAAAACACTTCCATTAAGCGGCAGATTTTTGTCAACTAATCTATTACAACCTCGCAGAATAATTTATTTACGAAAGCCGGGTAGGGACGTCAGACTTCAGACTTCGGACTTCGGACTTTAGACTATTCACCAATGCTCGAAATATCTCGGACAGCCTTTATAACATGTTTCCGGTCGTCCCATGTTTCGTTTCTCGGCATCAAAACACTGATTATAATATCGACTAACTACCGGCATTCATTTATTATCGTATAAGCCAATCTATACACAAAAGCGAGCCCATTGTCGTAGTCACCAGTTGGCGGGAAAAAATATTGTGAACAAAACAATTACCAATTAAATATCAAAACTTTGAAGTTGCCCTCCGACCCAACGGTTTGGCCGACGTACTGTACTATTCCCTGGAACAAACGTATTTAGTAACGGCCCATTTACCGCGCTATATCCCTCACTTCGATACCACAAATCTGATGTGCCTGCTTATATGCGTTCCTTTATGGGCTTCATAAATAAAACATGACCCCGAAATGAAGGCAACAATTTTACGTCATTACTACGTATATTATGCTCCTGAAATTTTTCAGTACATGTTGCATAGGACATGTTACATGGTTGCATCCCATTTTCTTTAAGAAATTCTACAAACTTAATCGAAGGCAAAGCAGATTACTTTAATATATTATTTTAGATTATTTTCGAAATTCGGAAGTCTGAAGTCCGACGCCTGAAGTCTGAAATCTGAAACTTGAAATCTGATGTATGAAATAAGAAATCTTGTGAAATCTTTTAAATGCTTTTTTTTACGCTTTCGTATACAATCGCTCTGCCCTGTTTGAAATCAACAAACACATTTCTCCTCCGTGGATCGTGGCGTATGACGCCAAAGACATGGATTCGAAAGACTCCGATTGTCTGAAGTCCGAAGTTTGAAGTCTGAAGTCCTTACGAGGCTTTCGTATTTATTCTCTGCTCTGCATTTTCCGGTCTGCAGTCTGCATTTTCCGGTCTGCGGTCTGCAGTCTGCATTTTAGACCTGCGCGCTTGTTGTTTATGGAATAGCGCTCCGACGTGATGACGTCAGGATTGATGTTTGTCTGCTTTTACCCAATTCTTGCAGTCCGAACAATAGATAGGGCTCATTTGCAATAATTTGAAAGTTAATTTTGCTTTGTTTGTCCGCTTTTTGTGCTATTAATAGCAGCTCGACTGTACGCCTTTGTATACTTTTCTTGTCAATACTTTGGAGCAAAGATTGTTTTGATGACAAATGTTGCGGTTTTCTGCCATGTTTGTACATGCTTGTAAGTTTATATGAGTTATAAATGTAACTATTTAAAGCCGTCCTAGACTAGTGTTGTTATGTGTAATTTGTTTAGTCGAAAGCTAATATTTTGAATAGTATAGCCTAGAACGAAATTTAACTTAACTTGCATGTAACTTATCCATTGAGTAAATATTCATTGCAATGAAATACACCCCGGCAGGATAGTGGCACTGTCCAAGATGCTGTTTACTGTGTTCTGTCTTTGATTTTCTTCCAAATACCCACTGAAATTATTATAATAGCAATACAGTTGATGTTCTTGGGCCTCAGAGCTAATTTTACGGCCTCGCCTTCGGCTCGGGCTAAAATGAGCCTGAGTCGGGCGAAACACATATTTATGCCTAGTAGTCAATTCTCTCTATTAGTCAATTTAAATCTAAACTATTAGAATACTACCACCACGCAACCGAACACGTATACAATGTTGAAAACGTTTAAAACCGTCTGTGTAAAATGTCACTCTGTCCGGTCTTTTTGTTAAAATGTGCTGTTAATTTATGTATTCACGAGTCTTAGGTTAGAAGCTACTTTAATATTTATGTTTTAATGTTTTTCGTATTAATTTTGTATTTTAGAGAACCCGTAATGGAGTCACAAGCTCTGTAGGACTTCCCTGCCATTTTTGGCAAAGCTTGTAAATAAAAATGAATAAAATGCCCGCGAACAACAACTCTATTGGTATACTAAACTGCGAGATAATCATGTTGAAAATGGACAGCGAACTGAATACAGTATTACTATTAATAAATAATGCAGAGTAAACACCTAAATTCAATGATTAGATCAAAGCAACATTACATTACTTACCGCCAGTGAGAATACAGTCTTTCGTCAATGGACTTCAGGATCATTGACTTGAGTCTCTTTATCAGAGCCTGGAATTCGTTAGTGAGTACTCCATGAGCCTGTGCTGTATAGGCACCAGTGGTAGATATGTAGACAATTTGAGCCTCAGGATCAAGATCTGGCCAACATTTTTTCAGACTCTTTATTACATGTCTTTTAACTTCATGGGTTTCGTTTGGTGGTACCATATCCCACTTGTTGCAAACAAAGAGCGCGCACTTGGATGGAAACTGTTCTTCTCGTTCTGCAGAAATTGTTCTTACTCGTTCTAATAATTTTCCAATCTGATTTAAGAAAGAGAGTATACAAAAATTTGTTATGAGATTATGCTGGTTTGCTCACTAAAATAGATTTGAATTGTGCAGGAGTAAAAAGTAAGGGTTATGAATTCAGATAAACATATTACACAGTGAAAAAACATAAGAACCGCAATAAGGTTTATACATATATTCTAAATAATATTAAGCAAAAACCGTTCGCTGATCGAAAATTTGTTTGCAGCAAACTCTTGGCTGCCAGTCTTTACTACAGCTTTGAATGATTAAAGATAATGGATAATAACTATATGCATTCATGTATAGAATAATTGATCATGTTGATAAATAAATGTGATGGTTAGGCTGCCAAGGTAACACACGGGAGTAAATTATCAGTAAATGTACAAGAGTGAGTCATTGTTCCTGAAGAAGAATAGCACCTCGTACGGTTCCGCCTGTTAACACGGCGAAATAGGACGAATTCGAGAACGGTCTCGAAACTAGTTTTATAATTCTCTTTATCAATAACTCGTCCGTTGTCATTACCGATGACACGATATGTCTCTATTGTCTATCATATTTACCATCATTACCCAACAATCCCTCTCCAGTTTCTGCATGAATTTTTGTAACCTCTCCCTTGATTAAGATAGACACACCTGTTTTTGTGTGTAAAAAACCCCTTCCTCCTTTACATCCTGTTAACATGTTAAACAAGTCTTTTTTATACAGTGCATAAGTTTTTGACGGCTTTGAACAGCCACGGTTAAGAACAGCCACAGTTAAGAACACCTACAGTTATTCAAAAATACTCTTCAGAGAAGAGAGTTAAACAAAAGTCTATCTATTCTTCACAATAATGCCAAACGTCCTAAAAAGATCTTGATAACTTTCAAACGCATCTTTTAGAAGAAGTAGATCACATATTTACTATAATTGGTGTTATGATAAATTGTACGTATAAATGAGGTGCATGTAGCACCTTGTAATGCAACAGACGTTTGGTATAGGTTCATCAAGTTCGAGTACACAGAAAAGTTTTCTGAGCAACAGAGAGGGTTCGAACCTGCAATTTTCTAATTACCGGTCTAGCCGGGAATTAGATTACCGTCTACCAGTAATGATAGACTAAACTAACTAATTACCGTCTAACCGCTAATTAGACGATTGCAGGCTCGAACCCATCGCTGGAAATTTGGAACATTTGAGCCCACGGCTAAGATCTGCGGTTATTCCCATAAGAAAGAGCCCCTGGTGTTTTATCAGCGGTTAATCCAAGAATTGGTTTGACAATAAAATGAAAATTTTCTCCACTGAAGTAAAGAAGTTCCAGGTACGCTGCATGCGCCACCGTATCTATCAATTTCCAATATTTTAGCAGCACTTTGTTGGGTATTTGGAGAGTCAAGCATGTACCATCCCGTTGTTCAAATAAATATTGCAGATTAGACGAGTATTCAACACTTTGTAATTGAAAATTAATTTGCTCTTGCTAAGAACAATTGCCAGACATTTCAGTGGAGACGAATATGTTTTCGGCTTGAAAGTTGAAAACATTTCAAATCAAGGCCGAAATACACTGGGACTAGGTGACGTAGTCTTAATCGTGATGTATAATGTTTGGGTTAGTTGAAGTACTGCCCGGTCTGTCAGCTAGAAAGCGGAGAGAATAAGCTTCCCAATGCACTTCTTTTTCCACAAAACGCGGTGCATATTTGGCCGAGATATCGAAGTTTGAACTCAGGCAATTTGGGCGGTTTTACCGTGGAATGATTTCCGATATTAGCTGGTTTCCCTTGCAATTTCTCTGGTTTCGCTGCAGTTTTCAACTGGATGAAATAATCATTGAAACTAAATTTACTGTTCCGAGAGCAATCGGGATGGTTCATTCGGATATAATTATAGGTATAATTATATCACATTCGTTTGAACATTTTTACTTTCGTCTTCAGTTTAACCATAATTACAAGCTATAAACTATGACTATTGGGATTTCGATAAAGTTCTAGGGCGATTCTTCTACACAATTTCAACTGCTAGCACTTTTAAGAAAGTACTCTAAATAATGATAAGATTTTATAAATTAGCTTCAATTGTTTTACAATCTGGGAGATTATAGGTAATCTTTTCATGCCACGTTTGAACATTTTTTATTTTAAATTGTTCTATAGCAATATTAAGTGAATCAACATGGTTTCTTTATATATCACCCTACACATTTTCGAACGAAATTTAACATGTAAATCGGATTGCGCAATCGCATGTCCCAAATTTCTAGCAATGCTGTCTGAGGCTACGTTAACATGGTATCGGACAAATTCGAGACCGTTCTCGAATTCCTCCTATTTCTCCGTGTAAACAGGCGGAACCGAGAACGATTCCGAATTTGTCTTCCGTGTAAATACGGCACCGTATTAATTCGAGACCGGTTCTGAATTCGTCCGATAACGTGTAAACAGGGTCTGAGGGTCAAAAATAGTTTCTGAGCACTTGAGCTATTCGAACGTCTGTTATAACTGATGTCTCAGAGACTAGAATTATAAAGGAAATTAACCCCTCAATTTTTATCTTTAATTAATTCATTTCGGTAATTAATTCAGAACTTAAAGAACTAGCGGGTTGGCTCACCAGTAACAGGTTAATTATTAATATTTCAAAAACTTGCTGTATCTAATTTCTATCTCGACACAGATTATGACCCAAACAGCTTTGTTAATATTACTGGTAACAACGTTAAAAACAAAGATAACTCAATTGCAAAATTTCTAGGAGTAGTGATTGTTAAAAACTTAATTAGTTGGAGTTACCAAATTGACCTAGTTCATAATAAAATAGCAATATCAGTTGGTATTATTTGTAAATGTCGCTAAATGCTTAAGTCGACAGATTTTGACCTGCTTATATTATATTATAATCTTATCTATTCCTACTTGTCATATTGTGCTATAATTCGGGGTAGCAATTATAAAACACATTCAAAACCACTATATATTCACACTCCAAATACCAAGAACATAGCCGACCTCTATCCTGCAGTCTTAATCTTCTTGTTATGAAATCACTAAATTACAGCTTGGTGAATTTGTTTACAAATATGCTAATAAGTCTTTTCTAACCAATTATGAATTTTCATTTACAAGTATAGCTGAAATGCTGAATCTCACTCTTGTAATACTCGAGTAAATATAAATTTGTTTCTGCCTAGGCAAAATACCAATTATGGAAAATTTTAAATAAAATATAGTGCAGCACAAGTGTGGAATGAAATACCCATATTTATAAAACAATCGACTTCTCTTAATGTGTTTAGAAAACTTAATTACAAAAAATATCTTCTTGACTCTTCTCTTGAAAATTAAATTTACTAAGTTTAATGTAAATTATTTCATATATTCATATTCTGTACTATTCATTTAGTCTGCTGTATACTAGTACTTACTCAAATGTCTCACTTGACTCACACACACATTGAAATTTTATAATTAACTATTGTAGGTGTCATACGGTAGGTAATTAACGTTTTGTAAGCGTTTGGGTTTTTAATCTTATACTCCTTTCCATTCTGTTTTGACATACATTATTTACTGTACTACTCCTTTTCATTCTTTTTCAATATACATTATTTAATGTACTGAATGGATAAATAAACAAATCTTGAATCCTAATGATATACAGAGCAAAATTACTTGAATATAATTGGCTAACGAAGAGGGCATTTTTTGTAATTCAGGGCAAAATTGCACTTGATTGGTTCGTTGATCAGCAGTACTTGCATGTGATTGATCACTTTGTTACTTAGCAACAGTAAACCTCAGAGGACAGCATCGTCGTCAACAAATCAGTCAATGTTTTATGTCCTTTATTGCTTTACTTAATATAGCCATACTATTTACACTTATCGCTAGCTTAATTATTATTATTTTAATTTCTGGTTCGGTTCATCCAAACCCCGCTCCTCGGCGACTTTGCATATGTCTATTGCACATCTTAATGCAAGGAGTTTAAATAACGATGATAAGATCAATGAAATTTCTGCTATTGCTAGTTTTCAAAAGTTTGATTTGTTTGCCTTTTCGGAGTCTTGTTTGAATTCTAATCTCAAACGATTCTATTTTGATGCCTAGCTATAATATTCCCTTGCGAAAAGACCGTGTGACTTCCCGTGGAGGTGGCGTTGAACTGTATATTGCCGAGCGTCTTTCTTCCGTAAGGCGTTCTGATTTCGAATCTCCTTCAAATGGGCTGAAATTTATGTTGATCGCTTCAAACTACTCTGTAGTGAATGCTATAGGCTACCTAATCAACACGCTGAGCAATTTGAAGTTTTTCTTACATATTTTCAGCACAGTTTAGATTTGATTTCCTTAACCTCGGCTGCAATTATCTTAGGTGACTTTAACGCTCACTACAATTTTCTGGACACATCGACATCAAATACCGATGTTGGAATTAAACTTTACAATTTTTTAGAATGTAATAATCTCTCTCAAATAATTGACGAAACGACTCGTGTCACCCTTTCAGGCGAAACTATTCTGGACCTCATAATTACAGACTCTCCCGGGTATTTTACATTTACAGGTACATTGAGCCTTCTAGAAAACTGTAATCATAATATTGTTTATGCCAATTTAAATATTTCTTCACGTAAACCTAAGGCTTTAATCGAACGGTTCGTAATTTCATAAATGTAAATGTTCGGTCTAAACACGGCTTTAAACAGTGCTGATTGGGACTCAGCTCTTCGCTTGCAGATGAATCGATTGATTGCATTTACGACAAATGGTTTCAATTATTTAAATCGATTGTAGATACCTATATCCGATAAAAGTGTCGCAAAAACACCGTTGATGGCATTTTTTGTTACAAGTAGGCAACCATGCCAGAACGTATCGGATAGCATATACTTTGAACTTGAGGGGGATTGCCAGCCGTAGTTTTGAATTTATATACTAAAATTTATGGTTTTTTAAACACACATTGGAATGAATTGGATTTCTGTGGAGTCATGCAAACTACGTTGGTGTTCTATTTTGAATGGCTCACTACAGAATGCATGCAATCAGCGATCGAGCGTGAAGTTCTGATTATTCTAATTCGCATAACTCACAATAATAAACAAACAAGAAATATGGCGTGAATACACCTAAATATAACACTACGCAGAATAGCCACAATTAACAAGGTAAGCTTGCAAAGAATCAGAAATTTAGTAGATCTGTATGGTAGCTACAGGAAAGTCTCATATTCGTAAATTACTTCGTTTTATTTTGATAATTTTTCGATACCGCCATATAGTGTTACTTATATTGTTCCTTAGTCATTTAACCCACCGGTTCTGGCGGTTCAACAGTGCTATCTTGTGATACACGAAAGGCAACCGGTCTAGTTATCTTGGTCAATGTCTAAGCTACATTTCTATGGTGGTTGCCTGCATGCTTGTAACAAAAAGTTGGCTGCTTGTTGTGGCTGTTCTTCGAAGTGTTATATTTAGGTGAATTTGCGCCATGTTTCTTTGTTTGTTTGTTTGTTTGTTTGTTTGTTTGTTTGTTTGTTTGTTTGTTTGTTTGTTTGTTTGTTTGTTTGTTTGTTTGTTTGTTTGTTTGTTTGTTTGTTTGTTTGTTTGTCTGTCTGTCTGTCTGTCTGTCTGTCTGTCTGTCTGTCTGTCTGTCTGTCTGTCTGTCTGTCTGTCTGTCTGTCTGTCTGTCTGTCTGTCTGTCTGTCTGTCTGTCTGTCTGTCTGTCTGTCTGTCTGTCTGTCTGTCTGTCTGTCTGTCTGTCTGTCTGTCTGTCTGTCTGTCTGTCTGTCTGTCTGTCTGTCTGTCTGTCTGTCTGTCTGTCTGTCTGTCTGTCTGTCTGTCTGTCTGTCTGTCTGTCTGTCTGTCTGTCTGTCTGTCTGTCTGTCTGTCTGTCTGTCTGTCTGTCTGTCTGTCTGTCTGTCTGTCTGTCTGTCTGTCTGTCTGTCTGTCTGTCTGTCTGTCTGTCTGTCTGTCTGTCTGTCTGTCTGTCTGTCTGTCTGTCTGTCTGTCTGTCTGTCTGTCTGTCTGTCTGTCTGTCTGTCTGTCTGTCTGTCTGTCTGTCTGTCTGTCTGTCTGTCTGTCTGTCTGTCTGTCTGTCTGTCTGTCTGTCTGTCTGTCTGTCTGTCTGTCTGTCTGTCTGTCTGTCTGTCTGTCTGTCTGTCTGTCTGTCTGTCTGTCTGTCTGTCTGTCTGTCTGTCTGTCTGTCTGTCTGTCTGTCTGTCTGTCTGTCTGTCTGTCTGTCTGTCTGTCTGTCTGTCTGTCTGTCTGTCTGTCTGTCTGTCTGTCTGTCTGTCTGTCTGTCTGTCTGTCTGTCTGTCTGTCTGTCTGTCTGTCTGTCTGTCTGTCTGTCTGTCTGTCTGTCTGTCTGTCTGTCTGTCTGTCTGTCTGTCTGTCTGTCTGTCTGTCTGTCTGTCTGTCTGTCTGTCTGTCTGTCTGTCTGTCTGTCTGTCTGTCTGTCTGTCTGTCTGTCTGTCTGTCTGTCTGTCTGTCTGTCTGTCTGTCTGTCTGTCTGTCTGTCTGTCTGTCTGTCTGTCTGTCTGTCTGTCTGTCTGTCTGTCTGTCTGTCTGTCTGTCTGTCTGTCTGTCTGTCTGTCTGTCTGTCTGTCTGTCTGTCTGTCTGTCTGTCTGTCTGTCTGTCTGTCTGTCTGTCTGTCTGTCTGTCTGTCTGTCTGTCTGTCTGTCTGTCTGTCTGTCTGTCTGTCTGTCTGTCTGTCTGTCTGTCTGTCTGTCTGTCTGTCTGTCTGTCTGTCTGTCTGTCTGTCTGTCTGTCTGTCTGTCTGTCTGTCTGTCTGTCTGTCTGTCTGTCTGTCTGTCTGTCTGTCTGTCTGTCTGTCTGTCTGTCTGTCTGTCTGTCTGTCTGTCTGTCTGTCTGTCTGTCTGTCTGTCTGTCTGTCTGTCTGTCTGTCTGTCTGTCTGTCTGTCTGTCTGTCTGTCTGTCTGTCTGTCTGTCTGTCTGTCTGTCTGTCTGTCTGTCTGTCTGTCTGTCTGTTTGTTTGTTTGTTTGTTTGTTTGTTTGTTTGTTTGTTTGTTTGTTTGTTTGTTTGTTTGTTTGTTTGTTTGTTTGTTTGTTTGTTTGTTTGTTTGTTTGTTTGTTTGTTTGTTTGTTTGTTTGTTTGTTTGTTTGTTTGTTTGTTTGTTTGTTTGTTTGTTTGTTTGTTTGTTTGTTTGTTTGTTTGTTTGTTTGTTTGTTTGTTTGTTTGTTTGTTTGTTTGTTTGTTTGTTTGTTTGTTTGTTTGTTTGTTTGTTTGTTTGTTTGTTTGTTTGTTTGTTTGTTTGTTTGTTTGTTTGTTTGTTTGTTTGTTTGTTTGTTTGTTTGTTTGTTTGTTTGTTTGTTTGTTTGTTTGTGTTTGTTTGTTTGTTTGTTTGTTTGTTTGTTTGTTTGTTTGTGTGTTTGTGTGTTGGTGTGTTGGTGTGTTGGTGTTGTGTGTTGGTGTGTTGGTGTGTTGGTGTGTTGGTGTGTTGGTGTGTTGGTGTGTTGGTGTGTTGGTGTGTTGGTGTGTTGGTGTGTTGGTGTGTTGGTGTGTTGGTGTGTTGGTGTGTTGGTGTGTTGGTGTGTTGGTGTGTTGGTGTGTTGGTGTGTTGGTGTGTTGGTGTGTTGGTGTGTTGGTGTGTTGGTGTGTTTGGTGTGTTGGTGTGTTGGTGTGTTGGTGTGTTGGTGTGTTGGTGTGTTGGTGTGTTGGTGTGTTG